>CM040241.1:279729659-279790071 GCA_022545495.1 Chrysanthemum lavandulifolium
GAGACAACCCAAATTATCCACTTTCTTTTGTTTTTTTATTTCTTTTACATTGGGTTTTGTGTTTTCTAACCATTTTGCGGGAGACAATGAAGAAATTCTGCTGCGATTCTTGATCTAAATAGAGTTCTGGTAACTCATCTTGAGTGATGCTGCCGTAACCAACATTTTAGCGGTAAATTCTTGACACATTACCAATTACGATGTAATACCATCTCAATCCGTAACTATTAAACTTCTCGGCTCATACGGGTTTTGCAAATTCTGGTAGTAACCCTCTTATTGGAGTTCTGACGTAACTCTCTCTTCTTTAATTCTTTCATTTTAAAACACGGTAACCTTGCATTAGTTTTAAATGAACTTTGTGGAGTGTGTTCACAGTAAACCCTCACGAGACTTCACTCGTCCACTTGGGACACCAAGTGGTTTAAAAACTTGTTGCATTAGCTAAATGCAACCGTGATTCCTCTGAAAGTGAGTTAGGTTTATTTTCATTTTATTTTTTGTTTTAGAATTATGCTTGTCGGTATTGTGATTTCGAGTTAAAGTTTGCTCATGGCGCTTTAACGAAGGCACGATCCTTTCTCGTGGGCCTTCTTCTTTTGGAGCTAATTTGGGGAAGTTCTCGCTCTAGTTCTACCTTTCTCTTCACCTTTATTTTAATTCCTAGTACAAAGGGACTTTGTACAATTCAAGTGGGGACGGGGTAGAATTATCTCTTGAACATTATTTCGCCCTTATTTTTTCTAGTTTATTTTGAAAAATTATGCCATTTTTTATATTTTGACATGTTTTTTCGAACCTAACTAGATTAGACCTTAGCCGAGCACATACAACCCTTGATATTACATGGTGAGATTAACCTTATCCGTTTCCTATATTTTACCCCAAATCCACCAAATTATGAGTGTGCCAGTAGCTTGTAAACTTTAGATCTTGGACTTTGCATCATTTCGAGACCATAGACGAGGTATGTTGAGTTAGCTCGATGTATTTGCACTTTTCAGTTTTAAAGCGTTATTATGGGATTATCACCCAAACGACCTACCATTGTGAGTCTATCGATTAGTCACCTCGACTTTTCGACCCCCATGTGAAACCCTTTTGTTGCACTCCCCTTTAGTGCAAGATACCCCTAGATACACCCGTCTGAGCCATTCCTTTCATTTTGTCACCCCATTATTGTTTCGTTACACCCTAGCCTACCCTGTAGTCTTTATTGGTAATTGGGAAGTCATCATTTGCCTAAGTTCAAGGTTCGAGTGGAAAGGTTTGGAAATCACGCTTTTATCGACAAAATTATGAAGATCATTGAAGAACCCCAATTCCCATTGTTCATCTCGAGGGGATGTTATGTTATCATGTTTTGATTCAAAAAAAAAAAAAAAAAAAAAAAAAAGTTGATTGAGTTTGATTTTGTAATGTGCGATGTTATAAGCACTATAGTATGAGCTTTATTGTTTAGTATCGAGGAGGCCACCTCGGTCGCATTTGAAGATTGGAGTTGGAGTTATACCAGCGAAGAAGAAAAGGTAGTGTGCCCATCACGGCGTCCTCTAATGACACATCTACCTTGCATTTATGATCCGGTCTCTAGACTTCTAAGCTTGAACTTTGGGCGGACGGTGAGTGGTGATGACTTAGTTATAGATATAGACTACACCTTGTTTTTCATTTTACACCAATTATACATCCCATGTCTTATCCTACCCTTTAGTCATGAAGCATGTCTAGGTGATCGTGAGCAATCTTTGGTGTCTTGGCCATTGATTTGGTCATGTATCATTGATTTTGTCGACTTCACCATGACATGTTAGTAGTGACAAGTCACCCATAACCTTTGTCATGTCTACCCATATTGCCTTGAGAATTGTTTAGCCCTTAACTCGATGGTGGAGATTTGTGTAACCGCCAAGCTCATGATAGCATACATGCTATGGTTGTGCGATTGGTGATCACCCGAAATTGACACTTAGAATAGTTGAGAGATTTGAGTGTTTGTTCCCTTTGCGAGGTGTTCGGCTTTGTTTTATTCTAGCATAAAGGTTTGTAAACTCATATTTTCGGGTTTTGGAAGATATCTTTTAGGAATCTATCTAATAAGGTCTACTTGAGGGCAAGTAGAGTTCAAGTGGGGATATTTGATAACATCAAATAGTCACGAATATTAAGTGTCAATTTCCCGTTAATGCTCGTTATTTATATCATTTATCACGGTTTATGCTTGTTTTCCATTGTTTTACACTATCGGGTAAATTGCGAGCATTGGAGCTAAAGAGGCGTGGAAATGGAAACATTACTAAGGATTTATCACGGTATGCTTATTTTGAAGAGGTTCTGGCGTAACTGCGTCTCTCGCATTCTGCCGTAACTATTGCGTGACCACGAAGTCCAACTCATCAAAGGTTCAGGCGTAACTCCTTCCAAAGATTCGGCGTAACTCTATTAGGTCAAAGAGGTTCCACGGCGATACTTACGCCATAACTACTACATCACTTACGGCGTAACCATGTTTATTGCGGACTACGGCGTAACCACTTATCGAGTTCTGCCGTAACTAGCGAGATCTAGTGCATTTGCGGAGAAATAGAATATTCTGGTAACTCATCTTTTAGTTCGCCGTAACCCGGACACGGCCTATAAATACCCCTCGAGTTCGGCATTTCTAATCATCCCATTCTACACACAACACTCGAGCGTGGGAAAAAGCTCAAGGAAGGTCTAGGGAAGCATCTGTTGTTTCCAAGGAGAAGTCACACCATTCGATAAGCTTTAGCGTTTATTATTTCTTTACTTTCAATTCATGTATTTCGTACCTTTGAATATTGAATTGATGTGCATGATTAATATGATGCTAAGCACCCTTTGGTGCTAGCCTAGTTATGATTCCTTAATTGTTTTGTTTGCGTTTACCTTTACTTCGTACAATTATTTCTAAGTGTATGCATGCATAGTTCTTTGGTAGTCACCCTGGTTCGGTGGTTTTGAATGGCGGTGAGGCCAATTTCCTAGGAGATATGACCAAGCTGACCCTAGGTGAGTGATGAGGCGGGAAGGGTAGATATGACCAATGGCGAACCTTTCTACTTGTCGATTTGACCAGCGATTACCTATCGTTTGGATGAACTTAAGAATTGGGGGTGTAGTGTCTAAGTTCCTAACAACGGGCACTCACTATTTAGAATCTAGCATGTAGCGGTGCTTAATGACTCGACAGGGGACCGGGAACAACATGACTTATGATGCTTTGATTTCTCTGTGGTGGCATTTTTGCGATAGGTTAGGGCGAATTGACCAATTGATGTCCTCTCGAATTTGACCCACTGAAGTAATTGGAAGTAGGTGAGCGTAAACATTACTAGTTAGTAGGATTAACTAGGTTAGCACCACTATTCCTCATTGATTTCCTTCACCATTTATTTGCTTTCATATTACGCATTAGTAGTTTAATTAATTAAAACCTATCAAACCATTTATATTACGTGACAATCGGACTTAGTAATTATCCGACACACATAGCTCTTGGGGCGACCTCGGCTTTACCATTTACTACACTACACACGACCGGGTACAATGCCGTTAGTGCATTAGGAGTGAACCATAGGTATAGCGAGACACTATAAATATTAAGACACAGTCGATAAAACTGCATCAATGCATGATCCACAGCCCGTAGGAGGGCGTTACAGTTTGTATAAATTGCCCTCTCCCCACAAGGGAGAGTGTTGGATGTTCATTTGAATCTAATCTTCTATGAGTTTCTCTTTCTAGAATATCCCACTTTCTCTCTCTAAAATCATCTAAATTATACGCCTCTTGATCTTGGTTTAGTGTTTTTATGAAATCCAATATGTTACAAATGGTATCAAGAGCCAAGGTTTGATCATCTCTTATATATGCTTGGATTTCTAGTGGTTTTTAGATGGTTTTTGAGTTTGAAAAAGTTTAGGGGTTTTTGAATCATTTGGTTCATTTCTAGTATTAAAGTTTGAATTTTGGGTGTACTTTTGTGTTTAGAATCATTGTATGTGCTTGGGTTTTGATTTGGTAAGCTTGAATCAACGTGGTTGAGCTTGTTTTGGATTGAAAAGTGTGTTTTGAAGTTTTTCTTGGTAGCGACTTGGTTCTCGTTGTGATATTCATCGTGCGACTTGCTTGATAATGGTAGCGAGTTATAGTGTTTTTGTAGCGACTTGGTCCTAGCGACTTGTCTATTGAGACAAGCCGACAAACGATACACATAGTGGATTCTCCACTCGACTAGCGACTTGGTATAGGTAGCGACTTGCTTTCAATTTTGTTAGCGACATGTACTTATGATTCTTAGCGACTTGGTGTTAGCGACTTGGTGTTAGCGAGTTGCTTCTTAGCGACTTAATGACTTAGCGACTTGGTGTTAGCGACTTCATCAAAATTCTTAGCGACTTGGTGCGTAGCGACTTGTCTTCTTAACTCTTAGCGACTTGTTCTTATAACAATTTGGTGAAGTGAAGCAAGTTACTTATATCTAATATCCATAAACACATCCATCAACACAATGTCTTACATCACTGATCCTTTAATCACCAAAGTGCTTAAACTCTATGATACCTCACAGAATAATGAAACAGGCTGCTACTCAGAATGTTCTACCTTGGATGATTCAGCAAGTTATAATCAAAACACTTCACAATCTGAGTCAAATTCTAATGAGTCATTCTTGATATTGACAAATTATGCAAGGCAAATGGAATGCAACATTGAGCCCTTTCAACTACTTCATCAACACCTCAAACTACTTTTATCTACAACTATGGATTGAACAAGCGATTGCTCTCCTTGATCGGGATTTTCCCACCTTGATAAGACTGTGCTACTTAACTTAGAACAAGCGAGGTTTCAAATTACCAAATAGAAGTTCTCAATGATGATTCTAATGTAGACTCTTCAGTAATCTTGATCAATTTGACCATTCATCAGGGGAATATTCCTCGATTTTGATCATGACATGGTGGAATTTCATTCAAGAAACACCTTTGGAATGGAAATTCATCGGTTCGAAACACCGTTATTCAACTTATGGGTAATATGGAAACATACACTAAGGAAGCTAATCAAGAGAATGACATCTTGAATGAATTGAAAGGGTGTCATGTTATGTTATGTGAAGATTGTGATAGGTCGAGCAATGGATTAGTCAAGCGAATGAATGATGACGAATCACGAATTTCGGTTGCAATAAAGGAGGATGAAGCCAATTGTCTTGATCTCAAAGACTCGAGTCGAAAAAGGTTGAAGCAGTTTACATTACAACTCTAGTATTCATGTGGTGAATCGATGACAAATCTTGGATGAGCAGGGTTTCATGCGATGAGGTACCATAGCGATCAAAGTAATTCATGTGTTAATGTACACGATCTACTTGATTCTAACTCTGAACATATACTGTGAAATCGGTCTTGGTTGAGCCTGAATCTAAAACTTTTAAAGCTAATGACATGATTGAAAAAAGGGTTTATGATGAACTTTCAAACAAATACTCAATTCTTGAAAAACGTTGTATTTCCTTGGAAATTGCAATACAACAACAGGAAGAAAGCTTTTATGATGAAAAATCTTGCATTAATCAGGAATTTCCAGAATTTCCAGAATTTTTTGAAATTAATCACTTAAAAACCCAGATTCAGGACAAAGACTCAACCATATGCAATCGAAGTTACAACTCTCGGATGTGCATAAGTGTGATTGTCATGAGATGAGTGATACACTTAAATCTAGGAATCTTGAGCGGCTCTATGTGTGTCCAACCTATTAAGAGAAATGAGTCATTAAGAAAGAACTTAGAGACCAATTCCAAGTTGATTAATCAAACTAACGCCTTGTTGACAAACATTGATGCCCTCAAAGCCCAAATTAGGGATAAGAGCTTCACTATTGTTGCCTTAAAAATGAGCTTAGGAAATCTATTGGAAATAGTGTGAACACTAAGTTTGCAAAACCATCAACCTTGGGAAAGCCAGCTGATTGAACAACTCAAAACATCTTGTGGTTAGGCATTGATGCTTTTAGAAGCGAAAGATTTAAACCATGAAATCTAGGCTTGCCTCCCAGTTGATCACGAATCTTGTTTTGACAAAACCGGTCACTTCACTACTTCATTCCGATATGATGAATAAGAACCCAGTTCAATGTTCTAAGTCTAAGATCACTAATTCTAGGAGGCCATCTAGTTCTCTCGAGAAGCGTCGATTACTGTTCATTCCCTAAGAATCAAACTAATTACGGATGGACAAATAGTAATAACGAAGTGTTCACATCGAAACTACTAGTAGTTGTTTCAAATGGATTCCCACTTGTAGATTATTTAAGTTTTCGACATCGAACGGACATACATTCCTAGATCTTACCTTAAGTGGATCCCCACGGAAAATTCTTCAAAAATATTTAACCTAAAGGGATGTCTAGTAATGACACTCCTAGATCACACCTTGCAACATCCAACTGTGAGGTCACTCAGGTCACTAACTCATCTATTTGCAATACTACATGTGCCTCTAGTGCAAAGTGTTCTCTGTCTTTTTCAGGTACAATGCTCAACTCAATCAGGAACTTCATGACTTGGTTTCCATCTGAAATGAACATTGCTCACTCTGGAATGGTTGCTTGCCAAAACCGACGTACCTCGTGCTTTGACTCCTATTCGAATTGAATCAGGACTCGCTCTTATAAATCTGTGTACAAATCAGTTTAAAAAAAATTAAAGTCATTCTTTTAATTCATAATTTTAGTAATTTCCTTCAAACTAATAAAGGATATATCCTTTGTTATCGATAACATCTACGTTCCTAGAAATGTCGTTCAATAATGCCACAGGATCATAGATGAAGTTCAAACAAATGATATATTCTTGTTTTATAACGAGTGGGTTTAATTCAATCAATGGTCATTGGTGAAATTGATTGAGGGGGAGAATTTTAAAAGTTATCTCATTTATAAATGCACAATTGTTGGTTATGTATTGTGCTCAGATGCATGTCTTTGTCTTGTCTTGTTATAAATGCACAATTGTTGGTTATGTATTGTTATCCTATTATGTCATCTTTATTATGCTATGTGTGCTAGTTTGCAATCGGATAAGTTCATGGAATGAAAATGTCTATTATACATAATATGATATGATAGCGACTTGCTTTTGTAATAATAGATAGCAACTTACCAAGACTGTGTTAGCGACTTGCTTTGTAAACCATTAGCGACTTGGTTGTTTCTTTGCTAGCGACTTACTTAACGAGTCTCAAAACTACAGGGACTGAAAGTGTCATGTTGGTACTCTTGTAAAAACCTTTCCCTATACCCTAGCGACTTACTGTTCACTATTCATTATTTCCAAAATCTTAAATTTCTTGTGTGTTTTCTCTCTCTCGTTCACATCTCATCCTAGCGACTTAGCGTGGTATGTTTTGCAACTAACACTCTCTGTTTTCAATTATATGAATTAGATGCTAGACTAACACTGTTTTCTACACAGATCCCCACCGTGCATTTGATCCTCATCACTTGATTCTCACTTAGGTTTGTAAATGAATATGCGTTAATGGGATCACTTTTCATGCATATGATGGATGTTTAGGCGTTATTGGAATGTCTTAATGGTTATTGTGTTGCGTCATTTGGGTGTCGTTGCAAGTGATTTTGATGATTATTTGTGTTCAAAAATTGTAACCGTTCTATACAGCGAGTTGAGTGTGCCCATGTATTGGTGATAAATGATTGTTTGGTTGGAGCTATTTTTCGTTAGAGTAGAAAATGTTCTTGGTAGCGACTTACAACATTCTTCCTAGCGAATTGTTTTGGTAATTGAAACTTGTTCCAGATAGCGACTTAGATGTGTTCTTCGTAAAGAGTTGGCTTGTATGTTCTTGGTGGCGACTTACCAATATTCTTGGTAGCGTGTTAGCTTGCTTATACTTATTTAGCGACTTACCTAAGTAACTCGTAGCGACTTATCACTATTAATGTTGGTAGTGACTTGTACTTACAAGTCTGTAACTTGTTAATCTTGTAGCGACTTGGTCCTATCATTTTTGATAGCGACTTATCTTTGCAAGATTAGCGACTTGCTGGCTCAATGTTCAAGTGGCGACTTGGTATGTTGAATTATTTCAAGGCGACTTGCTATTGTAATTTCATGATTAGCGACTTGATTCAGGTTTTCCTGTAGCGACTTGCTTTGACAACATACTCTTAGCAACTTGCTATAACATCTTTGTTTGAGCAATTTGTACTTGGCTTCTCTTGTAGTAACTTGGTATGACAACTTGTCTCAAATAACCTGCTATATCATCCACATAATAGTATCTTGTCTCATGAAATTTGTTAATAGCAACTTTGCTTTTAAATAATTTGATTCTAAAACAACTTGTCTCTCGGCGTGTCAAATGGGTATTACCTTGAAAACTATCTAATGCCACTCAATCTATTTCAATGCCTTATGGGAACTCTGTCTAAGCTACTAAGTTATTGTGTTCATGTCATAAGGTTGTATTCAATATTGCTTAACTAACCATATCTAATCTAACATGCTCTCAATCATTGTTGTTGTATGTATGTATCTTTAGATCTTCAATGGCAAACACAACCTCAGCTGAGAACATTACATCTTCTGCTCCACCCAATGTCCGTTCAGACGATGAAATGTTTCCTAAAAATCAATGGGTAGAGATTGGAAAAAGTAACTGTTATGTGGACATGCAAAAGTTGCAACAAAATCCAATCCTCAAAGTGTCTATTGATATCCTCAAAAACACAAATTTCTTCAGTGTCCTAACCAAACAATGCACAATTCCCACCATTTACATCCAACAATTTTGGAACGCCATTGAATGGGACAAAATCACTACCCATTATACCTGCAAGCTGGATGATAAGGAATTTGTGATCAATTCGGACATTCTCAGCAAGGCCCTTGGAATCACACCCTGTAACCCCACCATACGATCTGAACCACCACCTAGTGCGGAAGAGCTAATAGTCTTTCGATTGGTTTGGGTTATCAAGTTGGCATATCCGGGGCTTGACATCATCACGGACACATGTATCAACCACTAGAGAGCAATGACAATAGTTCTCAACTTATGTTTATCGGGCAAAACATCGGGGTTTGATAAAGTAAGGATTCTATCTTGCAAATCCTATGGGGTATCGTCAATGGGGTGAATGTTGATGTATCAGAACGTATATGTGAAGAATTCTCATTGTCAATGAACACATTTATCTCCGATAGAACAAACTTTCAGAATAAAGCTCAGGGACGAAAGAAAGTAAACAAACTTGTGATTCCTAGCATCGATTTTGAAGCTTGTTATCCGATGCTTGCAACAGACTCATAAATTCAACCCTAGGAGTGAATCGACCCTACATAATCTTTGAGGATGAATTTGTTACAGGCAACCTCAAATATATTTCGATGGAGTCAATAAAGAGATCTTTGGTTGCCAATTCCTGATACTCTTCTCACTTGAAGATATTAAGAAGGCGGATCACTTTAAAGCTGTACAAGAAAAGGGCTTCGGATCCGGTGTTAATATTGATGTCTCTCACTCCACCACACCCAAGCGCTAAGTCATTTACGGCTCAAAGACTTCAAAGACTTCATATGATGCTCTTCCAAAAGAGGCGTGAAAGGTCACAACCTACGACACTACAACCCGAGCGAGAAAGAAAGAAGAAGGAAGTGGAAAAAGAAAACCTTGAGGCGGGGTTTCAAGGGTATCTGAGGTTGATTGATGAAGATGATCTTTGCTCTACAACTTGGAATCAAGCAAAGCCTAGAAAGTCGAATGTGAGTGCACCAGTTGGAGGTATTGTGTTTAGAGAACACGAACGAAGCCACACCATACAACTCAATCACACAAGACAAAGGAAAAGGATTGTTAGTGTTGATACAGAACAAGCCACACACATGCTTCTAAATTTTTCCTCTTCTCCATCAAAAACTACCACTCAATATGAGCTGAAGAAAAGAAGTGAATCCTATTCAGCTCAAGAACAATCTGGGTTGGAAAAGAAAGTGCCCGAAACACAAAAGGAAAATCCTGCATCAAGTGATACCCAGTCTGATCAAAATGTTGATGAAATGTTGCATAAAGACTCACAGGAGAACCTTGAGTCAAGATCTGATGAGACCATGCACATGGAAGAACCAAATCTGTCTACTGGTTCTCTATCTTCATTGAAGAACCTAGAAACAGACTTCTCTTTCGGTGATCAATTCTTAAATGACAAACCCATATATAATGAGTCTTCTAAGCAAGATAATGATAAAGAGGAAGCCCAATCCATGTTTATTGTCGATAGTCAGCAAGACACTTCAACCATTCCACCTATGTCAGCACCTTCTCTTACAACCGCACTTCCACCACCTAAACGCTAATGATCCACCTATCCGCGGTGAACCCATGGTTCTGATTCTTGACATGGAAACTCCACCTTCACCGCCTCAAATACTTACATCGGATCAATTGCGACAAAGCGGTGAAAAAATTGAAGCACTTGAGAAGCAACTTCTAAAATCCTTTAATGCCCTCGAGAATCGTGTCTATAGGTTGGAGCACCTCAACTTTGATGAAGGGTTGCAAAGCGTATTGAAGTTGAAGTTAGGGATCTTTGTGGAATGGGCAATGGAAGCTCCATTACTTAAGCGGTTCAAAGATCTACCCATTCTGGATATAGGCGTGCTTTCGGATAAGATGTATGATGCTAACGAGCATAAGCATGAGGTCCATAAAAGCTATTTGAGGCTCTCGATGAATCAATTAAGCACGACAATCATGAGCAGTTTTGAAGGACATTAGAAAGAGAAGCTAAGAAGAAAAGGAGGACCATGGTGTTGGAGACATTGCGTAAAGGTCCTAAAGATCCTCCTCCTCCTTAGCCTCCAGCTGGGGTCTTTGGAACTTCTAGAGTGGTGGATCTTCTAAAACAACCTCTACACCTCTACCATGACCACCATCATCACCACCAAAACCTCCCAATCAACCTAGTTCATCCGGAAATCAGGGAACACAAAAGAAATCTGCAGCTTGGACCACGGTTGATTCAAGGTTCACACCTACAGTATCCTCTATTCTTGAAGATCAAGTGTTTCATGAAGTGTCGTATGTCATGGCGGTCAGTCGGATAGCGATGATGCATCCACCAAGTTTATCCCCAAACCGTCTAAAGATGATTGGTTTGATACATACATGACGGAGACAACCCATCTAGAGTTGCACCTTCTAAAGACATCATTCGAAGTTGGCTCACGAAGAGACCTCATACTCCGGAACCCTCATGGTCCATCCCGGAGGCACACGATAATCCCAGACAACAAGCGGGCTTCAACAATTTCTACTAACTATGAAACCCTGAAGACTCTCTCCTTCATGTCCTTTGGATGATAAGGTTTTAAAAGGTACCATTTTGAGGGTTTTCATTTGATCACTTTTGTGTTATTGCTTAATATAGTTCCTTTTCACTTTTTAGTCTCGTGAAGGCAAAATCTGGAATGGCAAAAGAGTAGAAGAAAATGGCCGTCGAGGCTCCTTGCGGAAGCGGCCTAGATGTTGTGACGATCCGGTATCGATTTTCAAGTGGCGGCGTCGTTGTGAAAGAGTAGGCCGTCGATACTCGGGCGGCCTAATGCAATCGGGCGTCGGCGAAGAAGAGGGCGGCGTCACGGACAAAAGGTGGCGCGTCGCAAGGTTAACGTGGCCAAGGCGAAACCACAATGGCGGCGACACGGCGGCGTCACTAAACATAAGGTGGCCCGTCATAATTGTAATCTTATATATAGAATCCGAATTTTTCGGTCTTTGTGTGGAGAGTCTTTGGAGTAAAAACCTAAAACCGAACCTAAGGTGTCTTATACGAGTATTTTAGGGTTTTAAACCCTATCTTACATCAAGATAAGTCTTTACTTCATTAATTCAATTATGTCTTTGATTATTTGTGTGTATGCTTGCATGTTCTCCATGTCAAGCTAATTTATTTGTGTGTTTGCTTAGGAAGTATGAAACTTAATTATTAAATATTGATTGGTTGTTTCTTATCTTAGTTGATTAATGATCTAGTAATGCGATAGGTCATTCGTTGTGTATTAATGCTTGATTCATCTTTGTGAACCTTAGAATATAATTACGAGTAATTGTAGGCTAAACCATCAAGCGCCTTAGAGTAGGGTTTATAATCCTAGTGGGTTTGTAGACAAGACCCTTTGGTAAGTTCAAAGAGTTAGGGAGAAAGCATACCTACAACTTAGACTCACAACGCGACTAGGAATAAGGCGTGACACTCAACCATCGATAGGAGATAATTAAGGAGTAATACAACAAGTAAACACATCTTTAAACTATCATCTGAGCACACATTAATTAGACATAGACTCCCACAACCTTAGTTTAGATAATTAGATAATAGTAGAGTAATCGGTGAAATACCAACCCCCAAATCCAATACCGAGATTAGTACCTTTCCATTTCATAAAACATAAAAGATAAAAATAATCTTCCTCGACCTTAACCTTAGCGTAGTAACTCCTTACTAGCATTCCTATTCCCTAGAGAGCGATATCAATACCGTGGCTTACCTAATTACTACACTACAGCGATTAGGTTCACTTGCCTGGGGTGTTATAAAACTTGCTCGAAGAAAGGAAGTTTCCTTGACCCCGAGCGGCGCGTGTGGCGTTATCAAGTTTTAGGCGCATTGCGGGAATAGAATAGCTAGTTAGTAGTCCACCTCGTTTAGGTTTCTTTGTGATTCATATCAAGTAAATTTTTCTCATTTTTAGATTTCTCTTAGTCTATCCCCTTCTTGTGACTTTTGTTCGTAACCCCATCACTTTTCATCATGGAAGGTGATAACCCGCTACCATTCATCAACCCGCCACCAAATGACCGCCAGAGCCCGTACTCTTGGTGAATACTCAAGACCAAGCCACCTGGGCTATAGGAACACCATTGAGCTTCCGACCAAGCCCAAACTACGGCCTGCGATCCGACACCATCCGGTTGGTGCAAAGCGGATGTGCATTCCATGGACTTCGTTAGAAGATCCAAATCGATCATCGAGGATTTCCTCAAAATCGTCGATTCCATCGACCTTGATGCTACTACTCGGGAGACCACGCGCTGCGTCTCTTCCAATTCTCTCACGGGATCAAGCTAGTAATTGGCTTGGCGACTTCTCGCCGCTCCATCTCGAGTTGGGATGATCTTACCTCTCGCTTCCTTGCTCAATTTTTCCCAGGGAGAACCACTAAGCTTAGGAATGACATCTTGATGTTCCAACAACGTCAAGGTGAATCTCTCTCTGAAGCATGGACCCGATTCAAGGACTTACTTCATAAAGTCCTCATCACGGCATTGATCTTTGGCTCGAGTCCAAATCTTTTATGATCATGTCAACTTCCCCACTAAGCGATCCATTGACCAAGCGGCGGTGGAAAACTTAGTGATCTCACCGCGGAAGAATCATGGGAAATAATAGAGGACCTCGCCCTCTATGACAGCGAAAGTTGGGATGACCCCGTGAGTTGCCCAAAACCGTCAAGGCAATTTCCTTGCCTCCTTCCGACCGTAGGATGATCGAACTTGAAGATCAAGTTAGATTCCTCATGAGTTCCTACAAAATCCTAAGTCCTCACGACAAGTGAATCAAATCACTCTACCTTGTGAGTTATGCGGTGGTCCCCATGACACTCGTGATTGCACAAGGCTCTCGAACAAGCTTTTGCGGACTACGCCTCCATGCGTGCCGGCGGAGCGGGAGAGAAGTGGTACACTTTCAAACCGAACAAAACAACTTAGGAAACTCATACAACCCCTCATGGAGAAATCACCCTAACCTTAAGTGGAACCAAAACTCAAGCACACCCAAAGCTCATCTAGTTAGCCTACTAGGTTCAATTCTTCTAATACGGTAACCCCACTAATCTTGAGGCAATTGCATCTAGATTTTGTCATCGAAACTCGATTGAATAAGCTTGAAGCCGATTTTAAGCAAAAACAAAGCGAGATGACAACCAAGCTTGATGCCTCTTAAAAGCCTTGATGAGCGGGAAGTTGGAGCACTCCCAGTGATACCATTAAGAACCCAAAGTGAATTCGATTTCATCAACTTCATGTTCTAGTTCACCATGGGAGAATGCGTCCATGCCCTCTCACCCAGCGGTTCACTCGATGGCGCTATCAAAAGGGTTCCAAGCCATCCAAAAGGTACCAAGGCCGGCACCCTTGGTAGAGCCTACTCTTGAGAAACCCGTTAGCCAAGAATCCAACCCTAGTTTAGAGGAGGTACAAGGAACTCCATCAAGAAAAACCGATTCTTGAAGTCTTAGCTCATGCACCTTACTATAATGCTTTAAAGAAAAATATGAGTTAGAACTTAGGCTTGGAAAACATGGGTCCGCTTTTGTGCGAAACAACTTACCTAAGTTAGGCGATCCGGGCTATTCACTCTTCCGTGTAGACTTGGAACTTCCAAGCCACTCGATGCTCTAGCCGATTTAGGATCATGCATCAATCTTGTTCCATTGTCCTCCATAGAAGCCTTAACTTAGGTAAAATTGAACCAACGAAACCATCTTAGGTCTAGCGGACGGTAGTATAGCACGTCCGGTAGGAATAATAAAGGATATGGTAATACATGTAGGAGAATTAACTCTTTTGGCCGACTTTCATGTGCTAGACATGAATAAGGACCCGACATGCCATTACTAGTTGGAAGAGGATTTTTAGCTACCGCTAGTGCCATTATCGATTGTAAGATGTCCAAAATAGTGGTAGGAGAGGGTGCTAGATCCGTTTACGATGTTAAAAGCATACATACTACAAGGATGAGGAAATCTCACAAGAGATAGGGTTGGATAGAGAGCCTTCTAGATATGGACCTTGGATTGATAAGAACATCATAGGCCCCCAAAGACCTTTTTACCTAGATAAAGCCTTTGCTAGTGCATCAACTTTCCAAGAACAAGAAATGGCTAGGGACATAGAAGTGAACCCGTTCGAGGACGCCTTAGTATTTAGGAAGATGACCGAGTTCCTAGGAAGCTTGCCCGTTAACCTTGTCATGAATAAGTGGATAGTTGAGAAATCCGAACACAAGTGGGATTGGAATAGACCGCCTAGTGATGGTAATGGAAGGTGGCACATTAGGATACAAATTTATGATCCGATGGTGAGATGTTTGAAAAGGCATATTTAACGAGCGTACTACTAGGAACTTGAATGATAAGTTTGATCCTTACGACATTGTGGAGGATAGACTTACGTATATCGATGCGTAGGAACACGACTATGAGTCTAGCTACAAGACTCTTAAATAAAGAAAAGCGCTTAGTGGGAGGCAACCCATGTTTAATTGTTTGCTTGTTAGTGTCTTATATTTTTTATTAATTGTTTATCCTCATGTTTAAATTTGTAAAATGCTTTATTTTGTTTTAACCTCGTCTTAATTGCATATAAAGGTATTTTACATAAAGGATAAGTGTAGGGAGGATTACACGTTTTCAAAAGAAACGTAAACATGAGAATAACAATTAACTAAAAGATATTTATGTTTGTTTGTTCGAGTCAAATGCTTGTATCGAGTCATAATGGATGTTTTGCGAAAATTTTCCGATTCTAAAGATGTAAATTTTCGAATTTTTTCGAAAAATCATGAGACCGGTTTTGTCGGGATAACTTGACGTCGAGATTGCAACTGGCGGCGTCGGGAAGGAGTAAAACATCAGTTACTTTTTCTCGTTTTCGAGCTATTTATAAATTTTGGAATTTTCGGTCTTAATTTTCTTAGAAATTACAGTAAACATCCATTCCACAAGCATTATATCCTAGTTTAAATCGAGTCTTATATATATTATTACCGCCGATTTTACTGAAGGTTTCGTTTGTTTTCTTCAAGTGTGCGGGTTTAGTTTGTCAAGAAGAAGTTACATAAGATTGGAAGGAGCTTTTCACGCAATAATTCTTCTTGAAAAGAATTTAACCACCACTTTACGGATCTACCGAGCTAATCGGGGAGTATTAGTTTCTTTCGTTTTAATTACCTTCTTTTATCATAACTTTGATACTTCGGGAACATTGGGGACAATGTTCGGTTTAAATGTAGGGAGGGAAAATAAAATGGGAACTTTGAAACTATACTTATCCTTGATTATTTGCTTTGTCAATTGTGATTGTGTAATAAACCATGAGAAAATGTCGGTTAGGGTAATTTTGGCACCAAATTTAAAATTTTCATGACATATAGGAGTGGGCCATTAGTCTTAACATAAGCGTCTCATGGATAGGAAGTTATATGACTAGCACAAAACCCTTTACCACCCAAATTCCACCCAAAATGTGAGGATCGCCCTTAGATTAGTAGGAATTAAAGCATTCATCTTTAATGCTTAGAGTGTGAACCGGTAGTATATTAGATTCTAGAACTTGTTTTGTGATGCATTCGAGATCGCTAGTGAGGCTACACTTGTGTAGTTAGGAATAACTAAATGATAAGAGGCATTAGGATAACCCTTGTTTGATACCGTAATATAATTACTTCTTCCACATCGGTTGAGTAATTCCCCACACCCTTTGCGTTGTACTCATCTTTAGTACACGATACCCTAGTTAACCCCTCGAGCCTATCCTTTTCGCGGTTCTCGTGATGTTTGGTTTTCGGAATATCAATGAAAACATTGTTTACACCCCCCCAAATATACACCCAAATCGCCTTAGCCTACCCCTTATGCACTCACTTTTAGTGCAAATGTTTGTTATCACCCTAAACCCTTAGTTCAATTATCTAGTTGCTTGCATAAGTTGCTAAGTCGAGTCATATCCTTTGTATCTGAGTTTTGGGATGATTGGGATTCATGGGAAAAGTTAAAGTTTATGAAATGACGGGAAGGAGCGTTAAAATTCAAATTCCCTTTGTTTGCGTATAATGTACCCCAAGTGTTTTGATCTTTTCAAATCGGGTCAAATTAGTGTTAGAGTAATAAAAACTCAAGTGTAGGGATGTGCCTATAAATCCCTAGTATTTTGATGTTATCGTAGAGGATGGTAGAGTAAAAGTGTATGAAAAAAAAAATCGAAAAAAAAAAAAAGAAAAAAAAAAAAATAATGAGTGAAAAAAAAAAAAAAAAAAAAAAAAAAAACATACGGGCTACCATCCTACATCTATCTTTTAAATTTATGTTTGTTTATTTAGGTTATCTAGAGTTTAGAGTGTCGAGTCTTGGCTTAGCAACGCCATTCTTCATATCTTGATTAACATAAAGATTTTGACTTACCACCACTAAATAGCCTATCCCACCAAACCCTTATTTCCCTACCGTAAGCCTAACATTACAACCCTTTAAAGACCTCTTTGATAGTCTTTCCTAGGTGCTTCGCCAAAGCGATGAAGGTTTGATCTATTCTCAAGCCTATGGTAATCTATGTACTAGGACCGGTTAATGAGTGTTTATCTTCCATTTCCTATTTTGTTATATTTCATATATACACCGAGAGAGATGTGAGTATCCAAACACCCCATGTGAGGTGCTAGTATGTAATTCCGTGCTTGTTATGACTTTCGGGGCTTATATGTGTTGTGGACCGTTTTGAATTAATGCTTCATGACCCCAACTTATAAATTAATTGGCTAAAAGCACATTTGCTTGAGGACAAGCAAATAACAAGTGTAGGGATATTTGATAAGGTTTTAAAGGTACCATTTTGAGGGTCGTTTAAGTCCTTATTTGATCACTTTTGTATCCGTTATTGCTTAATATCGTTCCTTTTCACTTTTAGGTCTCGTGAAGGCAAAATCTTTGGAATGGCACTTATTTGGACGAAAAGGCGCGAATATATGAAGAAAATGGCCAAAGTCGAAATCGAGGCACTCACGATTCTTTGAAGTTAGAAAGCGGCGGCGTCGGTGCTATTGGCGGCCGTCCCAAAATTATTGTGACGATCCGGTACCCAAAACTCGTATTTTCAAGTGGCGGCGTCTGGTTGTGAAAAGAGTAGGCCGTCGCTACTCGGGCGGCCTAGATGCAATCGAGCGGCGTCGGAAGAAGAAGAGGACGGCGTCACGGACATAAGGTGATGCCGTCGCAAGGTTAACGTGGCCAGGCGAAACCCTAATGGCGGCGACACGGCGGCGTCACTAAACATAAGGTGGCCGTCGCAATTGTAATCTTATATATAGAATCCGAATTTTTCGGTCTTTGTGTGGAGAGTCTTTGGGTAAAACCTAAAACCGAACCTAAGGTGTCTTGTACGATATTTTAGGGTTTTAAACCTATCTTACATCAAGATAAGTCTTTACTTCATTAATTCAATTATGTCTTTGATTATTTGTGTGTATGCTTGCATGTTCTCCATGTCCGACTAATTTATTTGTGTGTTTGCTTAGGAAGTATGAAACTTAATTATTGAATATTGATTGGTTGTTTCTTATCTTAGTTGATTAATGATCTAGTAATGCGATAGGTCATTCGTTGTGTATAATGCTTGATTCATCTTTGTGAACCTTAGAATATAATTACGAGTAATTGTAGGCTAAACCATCAAAGCGCCTTAGAGTAGGGTTTATAATCCTAGTGGGTTTGTAGACAAGACCCTTTGGTAAGTTCAAAGAGTTAGGGAGAAAGCATACCTACAACTTAGACTCACAACGCAACTAGGAATAAGGCGTGACACTCAACCATCAATAGGAGATAATTAAGAGTAATACAACAAAGTAAACACATCTTTAAACTATCATACGAGCACACATTAATTAGACATAGACTCCCACAACCTTAGTTTAGATAATTAGATAATAGTAGAGTAATCGGTGAAATACCAACCCCCAAATCCAATACCGAGATTCGTACCTTTCCATTTTCATAAAACATAAAAAGATAAAAATAATCTTCCTCGACCTTAACCTTAGCGTAGTAACTCCTTACTAGCATTCCTATTCTCTGAAGCGATATCAATACCCGTGGCTTACCTAATTACTACACTACAGCGATTAGGTTCCTTTGCCTAGGGTGTTATAAAACTTGCTCGAAGAAAGGAAGTTTCCTTGACCCCGACGACGCGTGTGGCGTTATCACTGGAGATATGGGCGGTTTCATTAAGTGGTTTTGTGAGCGGATGGGAATATCGTCCATCACTCCAAAGGATCTTGAAGGACAAGCTTTTGAAATTGTCAAGGTTTTCACTCAAATGCCAACCAGGCTCAATACCGGTTGGAAGAATGCCATAAGATCTTTGAATGATCAAGTCGGTGAGCGGTCGATCGTTTCAATGTGAACAAGCCTCTTCCTCCGTTGGTGAACCTAGACAAATGACCATTCGGTGAATTTTTCTTCAACCATGACATGGATTATCGTGTACTCGTTTTACTAAAAGAAGACCAGCTCTATCAATTTCTAAGATGAAAGCTACAACCTACTGATGAGTGTCTAAATACTCGTCATTTTTGTCTCATTTAAGCTGCAAAAACATAAAGAAAACACTTTCAATGCATCAAAATGATAAAAATATCACAAATAAGTGTTTTATATGTTTTAAATGCAAAAATATCAAAATCTGGTAAAAAGCATATAAAGTTTGCATAATTGGCGTTTTAGTCCCCAGTTTCAAAGTTGTCAAAAGCAGGTCCACAGGTAAAACAAAATAAAGAAAAATGTTATTCAAGGTCCACGAAATATTTTAACTTGTCAAAATGGTCCTTGAATAAATCTTTTGTCAAATGGCGAAAAAGGTCCACGAACTTTTGAAATTGTCAAGTTTGGTCCACGGAATTTTGAAAATGTCAAAACAAGTCCTTGTACTTTTGAAGGTTGTCGGTTTTAGTCCTTGTAACAACTTTGGAAAAATTACAGGATTGGTCCTTCACAATTTCGAATTACAAAATAAGCCCTTGTCATTATTTGTGAAGCCTTGTCAAAATATAAATTGGACCACCGCCATATACTGTTTTGACCCCTTTCACACCATTTGACCCCTGGTCAAACCACGATCAAACCATTTGGTTTCCTCCCATGAGGTTTCTCCTTCCCACCACTTGCCACAGCACACACTGCATTCCTTCTCCCGACACTCGAGACCTCGCTTATCCCTGACCCTCTCTCCTCATCATCATACTTATCACCCCACAGTTGCGGTCAAAAGTCCCAAGCAGTCAAATCACACCTTTCCCGCTTAAAATTGAAAAAGTGGTTAAAATCCATAAAAGTTATCGAGGCTCACGAAACTAAGTGGGATCCACTCAGAGGCAACGTAGCAAGACCATTGGAGGTATAAAAGAGGAAGAGAAGAAGAGAGAAACGGTAGCTAGTTTAATTTTTTCTTTAAATGTCGTTTTTTAATTAAGTGTTTTAGTTTTAGTTTAAATGATGTAATTTCAGCTTATTGGCATCACATTTATGACAAATCACCTTTGTAATATGATTTTGAGTTTCAATCCAAGTTTAGATAAGTTTCTATTTTTCAAGTTCACTGTTGAATTCTTCAGTTTCGAATTCTAAGTCTAAGCTCCTCATAAGCTTTTGTTAAAGTCTAATAAGCTTAAATAAGCTTATTATAGCTTTTGATAACCATGCTTTACAGTTTCAATTAATTTTGCTTCATGGTCAACAAAAGTCAAAAAGATGGTCTAGAATGGAAATGGTGATGAAATTGGGTTGATGCAGTGTTGGATGGGTTAAAATAGATTAGTAGTATATGGATATTGGGTTGGTTTTAATCTGCACACCAGTTGGGCTCATGTGAGTAAGTTTCAAAGTTTTCAATTTTCAAGTCAATATTGCATTTCATGGTTGTCTGTTTAATTGTGGTCACCAATGGGTAAAACCTGTTTAGATAGTTGTATTTAGGTCATTTGGACTCAGTTGGGTCATTCTTACAAGTTGGATTGGTGTTTAGATCATTTTAACTACAAATCAGTGGGTAACAAGGGTGTTTGGAATTGTTGCTTGGTTTAGGATTAAGGTCTGTTTTTGATTTGAAACTTGTTGGTTCATGTCTACTTATCACTCTTGAACTCTTATCTGTCTTTAACTTGAGTCTGCAACTCACAGAAGTCAAATCTACATAGAATCTGTCTTAAGGTGCTTACTGTGGGATTTTTGCTAAGTCAATTACTCATTTTGTGTTTAAATATCTTAGATATAGCTTGTTTCAGTTTTATTTCATCACATTAAATCTATATCGGTCATTAAATCAAGATTAAAGCTCAACAAAGTCAACTTTTAAGTTTTGATAAAAGTCAAAACTTTGAAAACTTCGATTTTGGGCGAAAAGGATGAATTTTCACAAGTTCATTTCGAGCCATTTTCAATAAAACTTATGGTTCTAAAATCTTAAAATGGTCTTGTTTCTTAGTAGCGATTTCCAGATTTTTATCAATTTTTAGAAGCTTTAAAGAGCTTATCAAAATGAAGCCATATGCTGCTGTGCGAACCTGTTACTACTGCAGGGCTTTTGCGATTTTGCAACTCTTGCATTGACCTCATTTGAGCTTGTTTAAGTCGAGCTTTGGAAATTAGATAGCCACCCAGGTCTTCTCAAGTTCCAATTCTGTTTTCATGTTTCTAGCTTATTTAGTTGCTTATATTCTAGCTTAAAGTACCCACCCTCTAATGTTTTAAGCTCAAAAGCTCATACATCAAATCTGTTGAGCTTGTGATCGAAGGGTTTAGCTTGTTGTTCTTGTTCCATTTTAGTTCCTTTAGCACATGGTAGCTTGTGTTTCGGTTTGGTATTTGTTGGATTCCATTTGGCTTATCAGTCTTATTTATAAACACTTGGCTCTTCGATTCTAATTCCTTCATATAAGCCCATGTTTTTCAATTTTCCTAGCTTCCTAATATTATTTTAGAGTTTCCTGAAATTTTCAGATTTTCTAAGTTGTTTTGCTATTTTTCTTAATTTAAAATAGTTTTTAAGCATTTTAATTAGTATTTAATACAAAAATTAAGAAAAGGTTCAAAAAATAATTTTCATTTTATTAAGTTTAGATAAATATAAAAGCCAAAAACATATTTTTCCATATTTTCTTAGTTAAATTTGTATTTTTAAATATTTTAATTAGTTTTTAATAGTTTAAAATTCCTAGAAAATAGAAAAATAATCATAAAAATACAAAAATAGTTTTGAAAATTCTAGTTTGATATTTTAGATTTTTCCATTTCATAATTTTATTTTTCTAGCTTTATTTCCTATTTTCTTATATTTTAGGTAATTATTTAATAGTTAAAAATAGTTTTTAATTAATAATAATTAGATAATTAGTTATAAAAATAATTTTATTTTTCTATAAATTTTCTTTTATCATTAGGTTTGTAAAATGTATTTTCATATTTTTAGGCTTAATATTGTGTAAGTTTCACTTTTTATTTTGCACGTTTACGTAATTTTTATTTAAGCGTAAGTTTTTAGTTTTAACGTTCATCATTTTAAATATAGTGATAGCGTTTATTTAATAGATTTTATCTTTTAACTTTCTTTAATTTACATTTAAGCCCTGTAGTTTATGGGCTTTTTACGTAGTTATAATAAATCAAAAATCCTTTCCGTTCAAATCCTCGATCACTACACGTTTGACTATTCTCGCATGACTCGTTGGGACTTAACGACACGGGAAACACTATACTCTCGATCTTCATTGCATTCGTGCTTGAACTGTTTTAAGTTTGTTACGATGCGCCATTCACGAGTGGCGGACTTGCGTGATAAAACTTGACGGTTCTGCGGCGGATCTACTCGATCGGGGTCTAGAATAGATGGTTCTGATCAATTTTGGTGACAAAGAACAAAAGTATGACATTGCCGCTTCATATGGTATTTCTCATTGGTGGTACAAAAGAAGAAATTCTACATTGAGAGACATGGAGTGATAAAGGCCTTAATTTGTTAGATCGAAGCTTAGCATTCTAAGTGTCATCGACTTAGAAATCTTCTCAATCTATGGCTATGATTACTTGAAGAAGATTGTTCTATGAAGAGCGGACTTGAAGAGCACGTTATAGAAGAAAGCGACTTCAAACATCTGGCGCAAATGACTTCAAAGATCTCTATCTCTTGAATCTCCAAGGACACCTCGATCATTTGCTATCCGTGAGAAAAGGCTCTCTCTGCTACTTGTCAACCTTTGGATCGGGGCTTAGTCATTCGAAAAGGGTTGAGGATTTCGACTTGGAATGAAAGCTACGGACCGGGTCAACCTTACAAGTCCACAATGGGATGCATCGGGACATGAATTTAAATCACGAATATAGAGTTCTTGACACCCCAAGTCGTCATCTTCACCGACAGATACGGGACTCGCATGCTAATGAGACAATCGAGCTCTACAAATTCGATGATGGTACTCTCAAAATAGTCGAAGAAGAATTAAACCCTAGAGTGAACGAAATTAAAATTGATCTGAAGTCGTGGAACAAAACAAATTTCTGGATTGATGATGACTTGAAGAGGTGTGAAGATTTCATTGCTGCGATCAGGCGAAGACTTAAGACTCGAAGGATCTTCCGCAGCCTTGAAAGTTTTGTTGGTGGTAGACTTCGTGAAGGGCATTACAAACTGCTTCAAAGAACTGAATGAAGATATCTTCCGAAAGTAGTGTATGTTTTTGTATTTTGATGTGTAAAAAGTGGTGTAATTACTATAAACAACTATAATGTATGTAATAGTGCTAGGTTATGTATTGTGGTTTCCCTTATGTCTAAAAAGGGAACTTCAGTCTTGTCCACTTCAGATCTTATAAAACCAGACATATTTTTCTCCAACAAATGTTTTGTTTCATACATATTTAAATCACTTGAGATCCAAATCTCAAAGGATTTGAAATTTTGATCGGGGAGAAAATGTGATATAAATATGAAAGCGATAAAAGATGACCATTTCAAAGTGCATCTTGCTCTCTAATATGTGCTAAATTATTTTTGAATCTCGAAGCATATATTAAGGGGAGCATTTCAAAATGAAAATAAACTTTCAAGGTACAAAGATTTATATGTTTCATCATAAAGTACCTTGATTGATTTTCAATCGGTTTACGTATGGCGGTATGATCGTAAATGTGCTTCTAAGAACTTTTCCTCCTCGTGCAAAACAATTTCAAATCTCTAGGCACATATTGAGGAAACTTTTGAAAACCACATCCTTTCCCATATAAATATCTTTATCAAAGTATGAAAAATGCTAATTTTGATCGGGAAAGTGATGTAGATAACTTTTAGAAATGGTTGATCAAAGAAACGAAGCTTTCATTCTTAAATCTAAGTTTTTCAAGCCCTCTTGCCTCCATGTGCTAAAAACATCTCAAATACATGATGCACATGTTGAGGGGGAGTTCTGTTTCTAAAATTATCAAAATCAATTCAGGTACAAAATGTTTTGATAATATATCACAAGTATCTGAATTGATTTTCAAATGGTTTTCGATTGGTTCCAATGGCAGATGAACAATACCAAATAGACCGACCAATTTTACTTTATGTATGGTGATATAAGGACGATAAGGTTAGATATTTGTTCCATGATCCGCCCGAGCTGGAGGGATCTACCGAGGACAATCCACTAGATAGTGTAGAAGTCCTTGGGTATATTGAAAAAAAGGAGAAAAATGAGATATGGGAAGAGTGCGGACTAAGGCCGAGCTAATCTTGGAATAAACCCAACAAGGTTCTAGTTATGAAGTCTCATTAAGCATTGAAGGGTTGAAGAATGAAAAGAATTGAATGAGAAAGGGTGAAAATAAATAGCCCTCAATTATTCAACATAGGAATCTGGGTTCAATTCATATACTCTTTGGTGGTTACCAAGGTAACATCGGTATTGAAGACAAGGCGTCATGGACCCAGGTGGCGCCTTGCACTTCAACTTCCCAAACAACTCAAGTTCCTCTTAAAAGGACTTGTTTCATTCTCACGAGGCACCGACATTATCTATCGACTTTCTCTTAGAGATTGTTGATATTGAAGAAGAGACCTACTCCATAGTCTCCGAAATAGGATCCAAATATGCACAATTAAGTCTAGAGCCACGAGATCATCAATAAATCTCATTAGGACACTTTCAATGAAGACTCTCATTTCACACAATGTGGAAAGAGAGATTATATCTTATGAGTCCTACGCATTATCCTTGTGGTATTGCGGAACATCGAGTGATATGCAAACATATTCACAATGAAGATGGAAAGCCTTACGGAGCCAACATCAAACAAGCTCACGGTGGGTGGCATGTGAGATCTATCCAATAGATCAACCATGTGACAACTAAGCGAGAAACAATGGGCGATTCAATCTATTGAATCAATCACGGTTCGGTTATGGATTGACGGATACCTTTGAAAAACCGGTTGTTGTGCTTAATATCCTTTTCCTTAGCACATCGTGTGTACTAATATTTCAAAATAAAGGTGTTTATGATTGATAATTGATTTTCTTTAAAACATTCGTTGTATTGCAAAACAATTTCTATTGAAGCGGTCTGCGATTGTTTTCAAATCTCTTTTCATCAATCGGTGAATCTCGATTATTGGGTTCACTCACTCCGTGTTGTCTTCTTTGAGGCGTTACGGTTTGAAACAGCTAGACCATTGCGAAACCTGTCAAGAAATTCTTGAATTATACGATCACAGGCGGTACTTGTCTTGATCAGCGAGGAACCGTGGGCGTGTACCTCGATTCAACGAAAGTGATCAAAGACACTTTCGTGCGTTTTATGCTAATTGTTGTATCGGTGCGCCCGATGTTTGCGGTGATCGAATGAAGCGGTCAATCCATGGCCGCATGCTCACTTAACATTCATTTCTAAAGAAATCATGATAAGTGCATCAATGACTACGATATTTTCACTCCATGCTTACGCTTCTGTGCGCCAATATCATGAATCAGCGAAGCTTCCTCTACTCGATGAGAAGAAATCATGATCCAGAATGTGAGCATGTCGGTCCAAATATCACAACATCATATGCTGGCAACACTACAATTGGTGATGCTGAGATTAACTGTGGTTGATGATCTCTACTAATGCTCAAAAGTCATCAAAGTGGATAAGCTCTACAACCTCCACGAAATATACATTTTAGTTGAACAATGATGAAATCACCATGGAAGCACAATGTTTGAATATTTTGATGAGTTGATGTCTACGAGCTCAAGATTAAAGATTAAATAGAATGCTAGGATTCACAGTGTAATTCTTGGGGTGACCTCCCTTAGGGGGAGATTGTTAGGAATTGAAAATTATATTATGAAGCATCGGTCGCCCCAAGCATAATCTAGCTTAAGTTAGCTCGTAGACATATTGTTTATTATGTTAGTTGTTAGTCAATTATTAGCTTAGTTTAGTCTAGTGCAACACCGTGGAGGAATGACGGGTCTTTACCCATTGTATGCGATCCATGGCCGTGGGAGGCGTTATAGTTTGTATAAATAGCCCTCTCCCCAAGGAGAGGGTTGGATGTTCATTTGAATCTAACCTTCCATGAGTTTCTCTTTCTAGAATATCCTACTTTCTCTCTCTAAAATCATCTAAATTATACGCCTCTTTGATCTTGGTTTAGTGTGTTTATGAAATCAATATGTTACAAGGCTGCACAAGAAGGGCTTTTGAAAAAGCTAGTTCGTCGGTGCATTGATCATCTAAGAGGAATCATCAAGCGTGGGAGGCGATTAAAGAGAACGAAGCTTTGGGACCTCGGGGAATAGCGCTTGTTGTTTGGATGCGCGAGGAAAATCGGCGAGGCACAGACCTACTTGTTCAATTCATACTGATTCTTGGTCAAGCGGTGAAGCTATTCGTATCAACGAAGGTTATGTTAAGAAAATGGTGAGCATAATGGTGAATTTTGGGTATTTCATGGGGCTAGATAAATGGGGTCTTTTGGGTGCTAGTTTTAGAAATATAGGTTGGTAAAAGGGGTATGCAAATTGGATCTTTTGTTCGGTTGTTGGTCATGGTTTGATGTAATTGTTTCTGATCTTGTAACCAACTATATTAATGATGAAATATCATCTAAGTTTTATGTATTTAATCTGTTCTTGTATTGTGATACTGGGTGTATTGTTTCTAATTACTATCAGCAAAACCAAACATCCCCTTTTATCAGCAAAAGTTGTATCAGCAAACCAAACACCCCCTTGTATCAGCAAAACCAAAGGAAATGATTTATAAATATGTGTTGAAAATGCAAATGTTTAGCACTAAATCATAATGCATTGACAATGGTGTATTGTTTAGGAAGAAATTGGTATGGTGTTAGTGTTGACAGTGGGACTGAACACGCCCAATGCCTCAAATTGTAAGATCTTTGATTTTGACTTACCCAAGTCAAACAAATTTATGAAATGCCACAAATTGTAACTTACTATTGTATATTAACAAATGCACAAAGATTTCAAGCAGTTACAATGGACAACCAAACACTATTACTTACTAAAGAACCCAATTTTTTATTGATCGATTTCATGTTCACAACTATACAAAGTTTCCTATCATCTAAACATACACTTATCTAGACCCACAACTCTTCCTATCATCCTTTTCCTTCATTTCCTTCCTTTCCTTAAAATATTTAAACAAAATTTCCAGATTTGTAATCCTTTTTCCCAAATCGTTAACCTTTGATAACACGATGTCAGCCTCTTCCTTCTCCTTCTTAACACCCAAACCCTTTTCATTTGGGCAGTCTTCTTTCCTCAACGAACTCAACAAAGCCTTCCCCTTATTGTTTTGTGCCATTATTATTTTTTTTGCTTTGGGTAAAATGTGTGTTGCTTGTATTTAGGGTTCAATGTTGTGTGTTGCCAGTACTAATATGGTTGAAGGTTGGGTTAGATTTTAACTATGGCATGTTAAAATTGTGAATGGTCTATTATACCCTCGATGTAAACCCAGAAAATTCATGTTAACTTTGGCAATCCTGGTCAAGGGACTTGTCTATATTATAAAACCCATGTTTTGGACCTCCAGCGATGAAAACGCCCAAGTTTGGTTAAACGTGATGCGTGTGTACAAGTTTAGGGACGAACGGTGTATTTTACTCTAAAAATAATAATGAAACTAACTGGGCTCGAACCCTAGACTTTCAGGAACAACAAACGCCCTACTTACCACTGGACCACTTGCACCTTTTTTGTTAATACATGGACTTGAAAGTATTTTAAACTCTTTTTTAGCTGATCCAATTTTTAAACAAATAATCTTCATTCGGGCTTTGTCCATTCTTTCACAAATTCGTCTTTTACCTCGATACTCCATATAAAATTACCGTTGGTCTCGTAATTTCGTGCTCTTTCCAATAGAGTGTTCGGGAAATTTTTCTAGCTTCGTTTGAATCTCGATAAACGCAAAAACGTCGTCAAAACTCATCCGGAAATCACCTTTTTTGCTTTGTTTTCAAGCCCTTGCACCTGCAAGACATAACAACACA
Organism: Chrysanthemum lavandulifolium; assembly: GCA_022545495.1. Lineage (NCBI taxonomy): Eukaryota > Viridiplantae > Streptophyta > Magnoliopsida > Asterales > Asteraceae > Chrysanthemum > Chrysanthemum lavandulifolium. The sequence continues at coordinate 279,758,088 of CM040241.1, forward strand.
TACCAAACATATTTGCAATATAATTTCACATATTTTATGGTTATTAGTCCATTTTAGTGTGTTTTCCGATATAAAAATGATGTGTGTTTAAGCACACATCAGTGTTGGCCTTTAGATCACTATATTATAGCCAAAATGATCAGAAACAAAAGAAAGAGGCTTGATATGTGTCATTGTCGATGTTCCATATGAAGTTATCTTTCATATCTCGATAATACATTTATGAGACATACTTTTACCAAAAACAAATGTGGATTTATCTTCTCACGTTTACGTTTGTAATTCCACCTTAGCACTCCCCTTGAGCTCGAGATCATTTTGTGTCTTGTTTATATTTATATTATGTTGTTTCTTATAAAGGTAGTGTAGTGTTCAGATGTAACTATTTTTCTCCTTTCTGCCCTATGGTGGTACTTTATTCAAGGATTTTTAGATATTTTAATTTGAACTTAGCCCAAATGTTGATTTCATTATATTTGTCTTAATACCTTACTACTTCATCTCGCATCAAGAATGTTTGTACATTAACCAAATGTAGACCAAACTGATAAATGGCGACCAAATCCAAGAACCCAGTTAAGCCCCTTTTTGAGAGTTTGGTTCAAGAACTCACTTTACAACAATAGTAGTTTTCTTGTGATACGTAAATGGGTATTAGAACGACGTGGGTTTTAACCTTTTTATATAATGGTTTTTAACACTTAAAATAGAGTATATTGTTTATGGGTATGGAATAATGGAATTGTGGGATAGTAGAATACAATATATATCAAGCTTTAAACCTACCATTTTAGGCATACTCTGAACCCATAAACCCATCAAGAATAATGGAATGGCGGACTGGACAACTCAAAGAGATTAAGGTGTTAGGGGCTTTTTTTTAGGACCTTATATTTTTTTTATAACCAAACGCCCCTTTACACTTCATATGAGAAGTCAATGAGTGCATTTAAAGGCCGTCCGTCGTAATAAATACAAATGAACCATCTATGTGTTGTTAACGGTGAGTGCAATTATTTTTCTTTGGTTTTCGGATATTGGTCGTTCATTGACTTTGACATGAGATATGTTCATCATAGATCCATACTTTACAAATGTTTTTATATGTTCTTTGATACATGTTAAGAATTTTTGTTTGAGTTGATTTATCGCATGTTACAACCGTTTGCAGTTATATTTTGATCTTTTCACGTTTTATTTTGAACGTTATACGAAACATTTACCAAAATATCACATATCGTTAATTGTTTGTCATTGGAAATTCGTTCTTGTCTTGAATGTCGTCTGATATTAATATAAATGTAAACAAACAACGCTAAAAAAATGAACAGGCCATGAAACAAATTTTTGGACCAAAGTGAGCCCACTAATGGGCTATTATTTTTTCTAATATTATAATGCAAACTGTCATTGCTTTAGTAGTTTAGTACATATATAAAACAATCAGGTTGACGTCCGGCGCGTTGCGGTCAGGAATTGTTTCTACCATGTTCTAAATTGTAACGCATTTGTCTCAGTTGTATCTCTGAAGGAAAATGATTAAAAAAATAAAAAAAAAATGCTAGTTTTTTTATTTAGATTTTTTTTGTGTATACAAAGGTAACACAAAATGTTTCAAAATAAATTCACATAATTAGACAGAACATGTGGTACAAAAAATAAAATCACATTATTAGACATAACATGTGTACAAAAGGTATTTGCTGGATGGCGAGTCTGGTCAAACTATTAAAGAACGTTGATCTTACATCCCGAAGGATGAAACTTTCACTGTTGACACAAAGTTCAACAGCGCCATGATCCAATGCTCGACCCTGTTTTCAGTAGATGCCTCATGGGATGGCTTGAAATTGACAAACATTTATGTCAACATTGGTCAAGTATATAAAAGAATAACACCAATTGAATAATATAATAGCATCGTTAAAAGCAGACGAAAAAGACTAACGGTGATAAAAAATAAGCGGTCATTAAGATGACCGGCCCAACAGTTAAACAAGTCACCGATCTGGCGCGATAGCGCGATCTAAAAAGGTTTGTGTCGCAATAAGAAAAATAGTTACACAGCGCGATAATGAAAGTGTCAAGTATGATGCGTTTTCATACGATTTTCCGATACAAATTACATATACACCTCAATACGCTTTTCGCGACATTGACTACAATGCCAAGGACATGAATCAGCTCGTAAAATGCAAGCGGACCAATCTCTCGTATGCCGGCCGAATACACTGTATAAAATACCCACAAAACTAAACACCAAACCCAGTAGTTACACACCAAACCCTTCAGTTAACAAATACTTTCAACCAAATCTTAAAAAAATGCAAAAAATACCTCTAAAAATCTTCAAATGGTACGCGGTTTATTCTAGGTTCTCCTTCATCTTTGAGATTGTAAGCTAACTCCACACTTTTTCACAAGCTTAAAAGAAACCATTGTCAATAATAAATACTAATCAAAATCAAAACTTTTTCACGACCCCGACAAAGTTCTAACTACTACAATTTTTTATTTTTTTTTTATTTTTTTTTTTGTAATTTTTTTTAAAGTATGAACAAACCTTTGTGTAATCTTCTTCTTTCAATCTTAATCAAGTTGTTGAGGGCTTAATCCTGCCGTTCCATGATGATTTGTGACAGATGGTTTAATCAAGATGTCAGTGTCGATGAACGTTGGGGTTGAAGCAGGGGCTCCAAAAGATGAAACTTAATCGCGCAAAGAAACTGGAGCTTCGTTTGGTCCATAAAAGAACACATCGAATTGTAAAACCGTCGAAGAAGAATCAGGAACATCATGGAAACCGTATATAAAAAAGGGAACCTCAAAGTCGTTTCTAGAAAAGATTAGAAACATCACATCGGAAGAAATATGTGTATTTCTTACTAATTATAACGAGTGTGGAAGCCGCGTTGCGTGAGATTGACTTCAAATGATTACTTTCGTGACACTTAAACCTTAAAGACTAATTTTGCAGGTTGCTATAGTTAGCAATTAAATATCTGAGACTTACCTTTGCAACGTGGCTTAAACCTCAAGGACTGTTTTCCAAATTGTGAAACTTTGCATTTAATGTTTGAACTTACTGCGGTGACACTTAAACTTGAGCGACTATTCTGCAAGTTATGAAAGTTAAGAATTAATGTGTGTGTTTGCACAAAAACTTATCTGATATTTAGTATAATATACAAATGTCAGCGCGGATGAGATTTTTAATTTTTTAATTAATGTATTTTATCTATTAAAAACAAATAAATTAATTTTTGTTTTGTTTTATTTATGTTTTTTAATTTGACAAAGTTATTTTCTTTTTCTCACTCAAAAACATGATTATTATTCTTTCCTTTTTCCTTTTATCTATCTCTAGAACATAATAACTAGACTAAAATACACGTTGGTCCCTAAACTTGTACTAAAGCGTCATGATGGGATAAAACTCTGCTTTTCATCGCCATGGTCCAAAACATGGCTTTTAAATGCCAATTAGTCCTTTGACAAAGTCAAAGTCGATTTTGTTTTGTAGTCGGGGTATTTTAGTCTATCACATTTATACTTTTATAACACATTTACATTTTACCCCTTCTTCTTTCATCCTCGTCATCATCTCCCCAAATCATCATCTCCCCAACATTGATATTTCAGTTGTTTCCAAAATTCAAGATAAGCATACAATGCCCTTATTCGAATGGGTTGAAACAAAGCCAGTGTGAACAAACATGTAAACTAGTAGATATTACTTTATTACACTAGTGAAATTAATACACATTAGACAAGGCGTTATAATACCACAAGTATTTGGTGGTTGATATGATAAAAGTAAATCTTGATGTTTGGTGGTTAACATGGTAAGAAGTGAAGCTAATGTGAAACTAAAGTAACAAGAATGCATCACTATAACACGGTCATAGTTTTAAAATACCACATGTTATGAGTTTGAGAAACAACTTTGAACACACACACACAAGCCAACGCTGGTTAGTATAGACTAGTACACATGTTACTAGAACTTGTCATTTAATGGTCAAAACTAAAATAATGATTTTCACTAATGATGACTTATGAAAGCTATCACTTTCAATTCAACTTTTAAGAAAAAGTTTCCTAAACAATTGATTACCGTTATTGTTTTTAACATCAACCAACTCACAATATATACACAACAAATTTGTTTTACATACACAAACCTCTCTTGCATCACAAAACATTTGATACGGTAGTAGACAAAATCATTTCATGGTTAATGAAACATGTTGAAATGCAAAGTATTAAACGAGCATGGGAAACTACACCACAAACCATCATCGTTGACCCTCCGCCATAAAAGCAGCGATACTACCAAGACCACCACTAAGACATACAAACTACTACGCAACAAAACAACATTATAACGGTGGTCGAAAACCATCGTCTAGGTAACACCCGCAGTTCGGATCGGACATAACAAGTCGATACAAAGATCATAAGTGTAAAGCGGAAGTTTTCAAATGAAAACAATAGTAATGTTATTCACATAATCTCTACGGACTAGGATTCCATACAAAGCACCGGACTTCGGGAAGTACAAACCTATTCCATCATTGGGATTGATCCACCGGCTTGCAAGATTTGTTGCTCAAGCGATAAGATAAAATAAAAGGGTAAATTTCTATGCTCTATCGGCGGGAATGATGATATTAGCATCATTATAAACATCGAAATTTTTCATTGAACAAAGGCAAAATGTATATTTCATTATTTCTATGTTTATGTAGTAGACTTACCTGACAGGGCTTCGGTTTGCTCCTAACATTAATGTATTCATGTTTCAATTCTTGTGACACCATGCACACTGCCACATGAGCCATTTACATTAAACAAGTGATTATTAGTGGTAACAAGGTTGAAATTCCAATTTGGAATGGGTTCGATTACATAAAACCGGGTAATGTACTATTGAAGTGTAGGGTGTGCATAATGGGTCAATCTGAAAGGGCCCCACCGATCTAATAAAACCGGTAATTTAGAGAGTCCGAGTTCAAGTGAAACCATATTTACATTCGGTGATTCATTTGATTTCAACTTTGTACTCTTATTCAAGACCCTTTGAACTTCCAAATAGAACCTCGACTAAACCTTTAACTAGAATTTAATAGGCATCTCAACCTTTTGAATAACATTTCTAAACATCCAAATACCCAAAATAATTATTATATAATTTTTAACAAAGCACGAGAATTTGATCAAAGCGAGAAATTGAAAATAGCTAAAAATCATTAAAATGAGAAATTTGGTCAAGATATGTAATATAGTGCAAGAATTTAGTAATATCGGTGAAAAACAAGATGGGAACACATTTCAATCTTTTCAAGATATTCAATATCCATATTCTAGAAGTACAAGAACTACCACATATCCAAAAGAAACGGGTAAGCAGATGTGTATTAATTTCACTAGTGTAGTAAAGTAATATCTACTAGTTTACATGTTTGTTCACACAAGCTTTGTTTCAACCCATTCGAATAAGGGCCTTGTATGCTTATCTTGAATTTCGGAAACAACTGAAATATCAATGTTGGGGGAGATGATGATTTGGGGAGATGAATGATTTGAGGAGATGATGACGAGGATGAAAGATGAAGGGGTAAAATATAAATGTGTTATAAAAGTATAAATGTGTATGGACTAAAATACCCTCGACTACAAAACAAAAATCAGACTTTAACTTTGTCAAAGGACTAATTTGGCATTTAAAGGCCATGTTTTGGACCTGTGGCGATGAAAAGGCCGAGTTTTGTCCCATCATGATGCTTTGGTACAAGTTTAGGGACCAACGGTGTATTTTAGTCTAATAACTAACATTTACTTATCTTTTCTCTTTTTTTTCCATTTCTATTCTTTTCCATTTCCCTTCACTCAAAACTCGAGAACTAAACGTAAGCCACAAACTATATCCCGTTTATGTTTAGTGATAGATCACAAATTTCTAAATTGCCTTCTCACGATAATGATCTTAATGATATACACTCATAATTAGAAAAGTAATTTTGTAGCATGAAATTGAACATAACAATCATTTTTTAAGTTCGTATACATACGAATTTTGACATAGTAAGGTTTATTTAGATTTTTTACATCATTTTGTATGAATTCCACCTTTGATTCTTATTTTCCTTAACGAAATTTATTATGGATAACAACGTACTACTATCGCTTCACCAAAATATAGGTTTTAATTAAAGGAAAATGCAAGTGATTTTACACAGTTATGCCATATTGTGTAAAGATATTTTGACCATAAAATCACGGAGCAACTTTGTACGAAAGTATAGGCAATGATGAATAAACAATGAACCTTTATTCGATCTAAGTCGCAATAGTCGACTTAGATTAATAGTATCAAATGTTACAAGATTAGATTAATGTCAATGAGACAATAATCATATGAATGTAAAGACAAGACAAGATCGGTGAAATGATCTAAGAGAGAAAGAGAGTGATACAAAGGGCGCACACTCAAGTGTGTCTAACCCTAGATAAGGGACTTATTAAATAGAGATTAAGTTTCACTAAGACCCTCTAACGGCTAGTAGTAACTCATCGGTGAGGAGCGAAGAAAGGCTTCAGCAGTAATGAGATTCTTGGAACTTTAAATCTTTAATATTTTGTCCGAGTTAAACCCACAGAATCAATCCGCAATAAGCCATAACTTGAAAGCCATTAGCAATTGATAGAATGATATGTTTGCTACTGATTACCAACCCAAAATTTAACATTCCCCAATCGATGAGCAAACATATCAAACAATATCAATTTTCACACAAAATTTATCTTGATAGGCAGGAGGTTCTTTGTGAGTATGTCTGCAGTTTGGTTTGAAGAGCCAATCTTTTAGCATTTATAACACCTCTAGCAATTTTTCCACGATGAAGTGAACATCAATTTCAAAGTGTTTTGATCTTTCATGGAAAACATGGTTGTGACAAGTTGTAAAGCATTTGTTATCACAAAAAGATCAACGGAAGATTGATATCAACTTTTAGGTCTTTTAGGATTTTTGAATCCAAATGATTTCACAAAGCGCAGAGACATAGATCTATATTCGCATACGTGGAAGATTTTGAAAGAGTGTTTTGTTTTTACTTTTCCATGAGATTAAACAATCATTAAAGAAAACACAATAACACGTGATGATTTTACGGTTTTCTTGCATTTGGCCCAATCGGCATCACTATATCCTTCAAGATGATTTTCGAGTTCTTTGAAATTGTACCTTAGACCTTTCACGGAGCTCCTTTTAGATATCTCGAACATTGAGGGCACATTCGGATGAGACTTTAAAGGAGAATGCATATATTGTGCGAGACAATGAGCCGAGTATGAGATGTCGGTCTTGTATGGGTGAGATAGATAAGTTTCCCAAGTAACCCGATAACCGGTGATGTTGACAAGCAAGGGGTCATCGATGGTGGGAATGTATGGAAGGACGAGTTGGGTTCCATAGGAGTGGACACAGGTTTGCACCAAGGAGACCAAATTCTTTGAGGAGTTCAAGACAATATTTTCTTTGGGAGAGACAAATGTCATTCCAGTTTTAGAACCTCAATGCCAAGAAAGTATTTTAGATTTCCCAAGTCTTTAATATGAAACTTTGTTTTAGGAACTCTTTGAATCGGTTTATCTCATCAAGACAATTTCCGATAAGGACAATATCATCCACATAAACAAGCGAGCAATAAACTTGTTATTCTCTGTTTTGGTGAACAAAGAGTGATCATTAACAGATTGAATAAAGTTATTTTCTTTTAAAACAACGACAAGTTTTTCATTCCATTTCTGGGAGCTTGTTTTAAGCCATATAGGGATTTGACAAGTTTACAAACTTTATTCTTATTGTTCTCATTCTGAACCCTTTGGGAATGGTCATATAGATATCCTCATCAAGATCTCCATACAAGAAAGCATTATTAACATCAAGTTGAAAAGAGGCCATTTGTTTTTTACGGCTAAGGCAATAAGACACTGACGGTGACATTTTACAACAGGAGAAAAGTTTCATCATAGTCTATTCCTTCCTTTGGTTATAGCCTTTAACAACTAGTCTAGCCTTGTATCTATCAACTTCACCATTGGCTTTATATTTGATTTTAAATATCCATTTGTAGCCAATAGGAATTCTATTAGGAGGTAGATCGATTATATCCCAAGCATGGTTTTCATTTAAGGCATCAATTTGAATTCATAGCATCAACCCAATTACTATCATGGATAGCTTCTTCATAATGTGGGTTCAAGACTTTTATTAAGACTAGATGCAAAGCGATAATTATCTTTGTTAAGGTTGGAGTAATTAACAACCTTTTCAACACCATATTTGACTTTTCCTTCTATAATAAAGTCATTAAGATTCTTTGGGCAATTTGGAAACTCTAGTTGACCTTCTAGTAGTAATGGTGGCAAGCCTCTTTCTTCGGCATAATCGGTGTTGTATCGTGAGGATCGAAGCGCATCGTGAAATGTGAATCATGTGATATGTTGCCCTCGGGGTGTGTATTATCATCTATAGATGTTGCAACCTGGTTCGTCAATCCTAGTGGGATGACTTACCACCATGCCATCATCATAGGATGTCACTCTCCTTCATCATTGGGACTTATTTGTGAGTCAAAGAAATTTTTGTGATTTAAATCTTTTGGTACAAAGGTTTCAACAAAAGGTTTTGACACGAATTTTTCATTTGAAGGAAAAGCAGTTTCATAAATTTGACATCTACGGAGTAAAAGATATTTTTTGTTTCAAGGCTCAAGAGTTTATAGCCTTTCTTCTCATTTGAGTAACCAATAAAGACACTTTTCGGACCTACTACCAAATTTATCGGAGATGTTGAGAATGGTGGCATAGCATAAGCAACCAAAGACTCTAAGGAGAGAGAGTGAAGGGTCATGCCCATACACAAGGAAGAACGGGGACTTGCGAGGCAGGCGAAGAGGCAACTTTGTTTATGACATAGGCGGTTAGAACACATTCGGACCAAAGATTTAGAGGTAATTCCCACGAAACATGAGGGATCTAGCTACATTAAGGAGATGCCTATGTTTCTTTCTGCAATACCATTTTGTTGTGGTGTATAGACACAAGAGGTTTGATGTAAAATTCCTTTTCATGGAAAAAACTTGAAGTTTATTATTGACAAATTACGTCCCATTATCACTTCTAAAGATCTTGACATTGTGTTCAAATTGATTTGATAGCATGTGAGTAAAGTTAACAATGGAAACATAAACATCATCCTTCCCTTAAGCATATAAACCCACACCCTACGGAATAGTCATCAACAACAGTTAAAAATATTTGTAACCATCTCTCTAGTGACTTTATATGGTCCCCATACATCAAGATGGACAAGTTGACCAATTTTAGTTGATTTATGTTCACTTGAGGAATGGTTCCACGGTTTGTTTAGCTTTATTACAAGTATCACGAGATGATCGGTTTGGATGTACTATCAAATTTAAGAGTGGGTTTAAGTATGTGTAGGACTTGGTCGAGAGGGATGACCAAGTCTTTGATGCCAAAGATTTTTGAAACATGACAAACAGATATGCAATTATTAGAAATAGTCTTACATGAAGAATCAATATCAAACATATATAACCCATTGTGTTGTTTACCAATCCCGCAATCCTTTTTGATGTAAATCGTATATAGCAATTAGATTCATTAAACCCGACAAACATCTTATTGTCTCTAGCAATTTTATGAGCAGACGACAAACTAACATTGTACTCGGGAACAACAAGTACATCAAAGAGAGTTAGATCATTATTGATCTTTAAATCACCAATTTTGTAATTAAGGCACGAGTACCGTTGGGATGTCAACAGCTTAAGCCAAGATTTGAAATGTTAACAACATTGATTAAAAGTTTTCAATCACGATCATGTGTTGATTTGCACCGAATCAACAATCCAACCAAGGCCGATGTTTCCGGATAATGTCTTAGTGTTGTTGTTAAAAACTTGTTGAAGTTTATATTAAACTTGACACTGCCATTAAAGAAGGTTCCTGAAAAATTTTTACACCGCCAAGTTGGCATTAGCAGATGACACATTGTTGTCATTGAGAAGACTCATAAGTCTTGAGAGTCGTTCATTAGACAAGGAGACAGGAGAGTTGTTGGCACTATTATCGATGACAAGATTGGTTTCAGTGAAACATTATTCTTCTTGAAAGGTTTACCATTAAAATTTCTTTTAGCATATCCAGTGATATGGCCATATTCCAAAAATTTTGAGGTTCATGTTTGGTCCTCTGCTATTGGAGTCATTACGAGATTATGACCATAAACTTTGTTGTTAAAACTTCTTTTATTATCAAAAATTTTCCACCATCGAAGTTTTTCAAACAAAAGTCGTAGCATTGGGTTTAGCGAGCTATTCCCGGATGATACATTTCGTGAGACTCTTCTCCGAGACAACAGAGAAGCGCTTTGACATTAGGTAAAGGGTCTCTGGTTAAAATATTGCTTGATGGGAACATAGGAGTCATCAAGACCCATAAGAAATTGCATTAACTTGATTAGTGATTATGTTTTTCAAAATGTTTTGCGACCTCACAAGTGCAAGGAGGCAAGCTAATCATACAATCAAATTGTTTCCATAAAGAGTTAAGATTGTTGTAGTAATCGACAGAGAGGACCCACTTTGACTAAGAGAGTTTATATTTTTATGCAAATTAAAAATAGTGAACCATCAACCTTATCATAAGTATCTTTAAGATCATTCCACATTTCATAAGCGGTTTGGCATAGATAGCTGACAAATAATTGTGGTGAGAGAATTAAGAATCCAAGTAACCACAACTGAGTTACAAGTATCCATTGATTAGCAAGATTAGGGTTTGAATCGTTTCTTATGCAAGTACCATCAATAAACCCTAACTTATTATGGTTCCTAAAGGCAAAGGTCATGGCCATATTCCATATTTTATAATTTTCGGTTCTCGTGAGTTTGATAGAAATAATGGGAGTCCCATTAGTGTTATTAGGTGTAAGTACAAAGCATCCCCAAAGGATAAGCCTTTCTCGGTGGAACCACCACCACCAAAGACTATCACCATTAACCATAATAAAGACAAGTGAGACAGAAAGAAAAGCAGACAGAGATAATAATAAGACCAAATAGATAGATAAGTAAGACTTTGAATTTAAGAAACAACAAGCACCAAGCTGTGGACTAGGGTAAACCAGAAAGCGGTATTCGTACCACCCAAAGGTGGCGATCAAGATGTTAGTGTACCGTTTGCACCACAAAGACTTAAGTACTTTATGTTTGAAGAAGAGACAAGATATAGACTTCTGAGAAATATGCGTGGAAGAACAAATCACAATTACCCTAGATTCACTTAGTCTAGGGCTAATTGTAAGTAGAAGATAACCATGATTACGCCAATAGCAATAACCCCAAACCACCAATAGTTGCCGAAGAGAATCAATGAGCTCAAGCTCGATACCATGTGCGAAAGTATAGGCAGCGAGAGATAAACAATGAACCTTTATTCGGATCTAAGTCGCAATAGTCGACTTAGATTAATAGTATCCAAATGTTACAAGATTAGATTAATGTCAATGAGACAATAATCATATGAATGTAAAGACAAGACAAGATCGGTGAAATGATCTAAGAGAGAGAAGAGAGTGATACAAAAAGACGCACACTCAGTGTGTCTAACCTTAGATAAGGGGACTTATTAAATAGGAGATTAAGTTTCACTAAGACCCTCTAACGGCTAGTAGTAACTCATCGCCGAGGAACGAAGAAAGGCTTCAGAGAAATGAGATTCTTGGAACTTTAAATCTTTAATCTTTGTCCGGGTTAAACCCACATGTAATCAATCCCCGCAATAAGCCATAACTTGAAAGCCATTAGCAATTGATAGAATGATATGTTTGCTACTGATTACCAACCCAAAATTTAACAAACTTGCTGAACCAAACCGGCATGGAAGGTAATCAACCGATCAAGTATAGACGGCTGATCACATGCAACTTTCCTTCTATTCTTCAAACTAAAATGGAAGGAAAATAAATTAGCACCCGAAACATCATCAATTCCAATATTACAAAATTGTACATACTATTTTACGTCCTTAAATGCAAATTAAAGTCATAGTGTATTTATAGACTTTTCCCTAAACGGCTACCATAACCCCATGCAATAAAAATAAAATTATGATTAGCAAACGCTAGTTTTGTATCGACTATGGTTCATAAAATAAGAGCAAGTACCAAAACTTTAAGTTTAAACCAAGCAATAGCGACTTCTCTAACTAAAAATGAGGCTTTAGGTTGTATTTCTTACGCATATACAATTTCCAATATATTTCCTATGTCGTATAATCAATATCTCACGATATGATGGATATTTAGTACCAAACAATTTGTGTTTGTGATTTGGAGGTTCAAGTGTCATTCCACCGCAAAATGATAGATTTCAACAGTCATGTAAAGTTCTAAAGTGTAAAGCTATATACAAATGTTTGTTTTGTGATCGGTGTGCGAGACAATAGCTCACCATATATGCATCATTTTTCAAGAATGCCAAAGAACCCAAAATATAATTTAGTAAAAGTGAGGAATCCGAAACACAACCATATATATATATATATATATATATATATATATATATATATATATATATATATATATATATATATATATAGGGGACCTTTATTTTGAGAACCCTGTTAAGTCGAGAGCTGTGAGAACCCTCTAAACCAATGAGATTTTTTTAATATTAAAATTATTATTAATCCAAAAGGGTATTTTAGTAAAAACAATTTTTATATTATTTTTATTTGTTTTATTAAATCCCGATTTTAAGCATTCCTAAATTTTGGATTTTTTTTAAACATGGTTGCATAATCTTACAGGTGCATGCATTTTATTATTATTATTTTTTTAATGAGATGCATGTTTGTTTTAAAGCACGTGCATGTATGTTTTTTAAATGAGGTGCATGTATGTTTTTTAGTGAAGTACGTGTATGTTTTTTGCTAGCATTATTATTATTTTTTGAAGTTTGAAGCATAAATTAAAAAACATAAACCATTATAAAAGAAAAAACAAGATTCATATACTTAAATGTTACATTTCATTTAATTACAAGTACAAAAAACACATATGCAATAATCGTATATCTTCAAAAGTCGCAAATTATCTTCATGTACATTTGTATTAATCCACTCCATAGTCTTTAATGATATCATCATCTTCATCAATCTGAAACAAGCATGCACAAAAACAATTAAACCTCCAACAAATAAAAAACAAAAATTAATCATAACTATCATAAAGCATATACACAATCTTGTGTATATCAAACATATTTAATCATAAACAACTATCAAAACATACATGTTCATGAGAACGTGTATGTTTTGAGAAAAGACTTGTTGTCAAACATAAATGTTTTGAAACATGCATGTTTTGAACCATAATTGTTATGAAGCATACATGTTTTATAATTGTATTGAACTATTAGATATAAATGAAGATAGAATAAAGTCATACCAACAGTTAACTAACTAATAAACTATTAAACATAAAAAAAAATCAAAAACATAAATTCTTAAAAGCAAATATGTTTGATAACACAAGTTTTTTTTTATAACATATATGTTTTTAAAACATACATGTTGTAAAACATATATGTTTTTAGCATACATGTTTAGAGTGACTCTCATTTAAATTAGCATTTACCATGTTTCTACTTAAAACTATGTCAAAATCAAACTTTGGCACGTAATAACTCAGACACTAGTATTTGGCTTTGAAGATGCTTTTACAACATGTATAAAGAACAACTTATAGGCTATATTACACATCTACCAACAAATAATGTAGACTACTGATTGCGTGCAAAACCGTCAAGTTCTCTCACGCAAGCGTAAGAAAACTTAAAACAGCTTAAACACGAAATCAATGAAGATCTGAGGAGTATAGTGTTTCCCCGGGTCGTTATGTCCCAGCGAGTTGTGCAATGGATTATCAAACGTTTAGTGATCGAGGAATCTGAACGGGAAAAAGATTTGTGATAATATAAATTAAAAAGTTAAAATCTATTAAATAAACGCTATCACTATTTTTAAAGTGATGAACGTTTAAAACCTAAAACGTACGTTTAAATTAAAAACTACGTTAACGTACAAAATAAAACGTGAAAATTACACAAGATAAATCCTAAAAATATGAAAATACATTTTACAATCCTAATGATAAAAGATAATATTTGGAAAAAGAAAATTATTTTTATAACTAATTAATTAATTACTATTAATTAAAAACTATTTTTACTATTAAATAATACTCTAAAATAAAAGAAAATATGAAATAAGACTAGAAAAATAAAATTAAAACTTAGAAAATCTAAAATATGATAAAACTAATTTTAAAACTGAAAAGATATTTTTAGACTTTTTATATATTTATTATTAATTTAAAACTATTTAAAACTAATTAAAATGCTAGAAAATACAAATTTAACTAAGAAAATCTAGAAAAATACTTTTTGTCTTTTATATTTATCTAAACTTAATAAAATTGAAAAATTATTTTTGAAGCTTTTCTTAATTTTTATATTAAAAGCTAATTAAAATGATTAAAAACTAATTTAAATTGAGAAAAATAGCAAAACTACTTGGAAAAATCTGAAAATTTCAGGAAAAATCTAAAATGATATTAGGAATATGAGAAAATTGGAAAAACAGGCACTTGTTTGGCAGAATATGAAACTGATGTGTAAGTGCTTAATGGATTAAGCACTTGAATAAGCAAATGGGATCCAAAGACTACCAAACCAAAGGAGAAGCTCTAATATGCTAAAACAACTAAAATGGAACAAGTTTAAACAAGCCTAACCAACAGAACCACAATCTTCAACAGATTTGATATATGAGCTTAAAGCTAAAAAGGCAGTTCTGGGTACCAACTTAAGACACTAGCACAAGCTTAAAAATAAGCTCAAAATGAAAACTACCACTTGGAACTTGTAAAGGACCTGGGTGAGACCAAGTGTACCAAAGATCGAGCCATGATGAGCTCTTATGAGCTCTGTACACTTCTTTGCACAACCGAGAAAAACTCTCGGTGTTAATCGACAGTGAGGCAGGCACTTTGGCCTAAGATGATGAGCTTATTTGAGGCCTTAAACAAAATTGTAAAATTGACCAAAATGCTTATAAGAAGAGGACCAGTTCAAGTTTTATAACCAACAAGTTTCTTGATTTTGACTTAGGAATGAATCTAGAAAAATCTTTCCATTTAGCTCAAAACATGATTTTCTTTTGACTTTTAAAGCAAATATGCAAGTTTGACTTTGGTGAACTTTACCACTGATTTTAAGTACTAAGATAGATGTTATAAGATGTAATGAACCTAATGCAATCAAAGTTTAATGATTCTAAACACACAACAATAATCTGCACTTCTAAAAATCACAACAGTGATCGGTGAGAATGATTTAAGTGAAAAGTTGACTTTGGTGGGTTTGGAGACCAAAACTATGACTCAATTGAGTTTAATTAAGCTTAATAGACCAGGACTAACGAAATCAAACACTTGCATAGGCCTTAAGGACAGGTTATCTGATTGTACCAAACACACCTATCTAAGCTGCTATGCTGATAAAATTGATCAAAACATTGATCCAACTTATATTAATGATCAAACTACATTAATGTAACTTAAATAAACCTATTTGAACAGATTTTAACTAACTTTGATGGTGGAAAGCAGATTATGCTATTAAACTAAATGATAACTTACAAGATGTCCAATAGCCACTATGGCTTGAATCCAAGAACCAGAGAACCACTAACCTAAGTTTCAACCCAAATGAATCAAAACCAACCCAATCCACCGCATCAACCCATGTCCATTGCATTTACCAATTCTAGCCTTCCAGTTGACTTTTGTTGACCGAGTACAAAAGGAATTAAAACTTGTCTATAAGCTTATAAAAGCTATAACTAGCTTATATAAGCTTATGTAAACTTGAAAAGGAGCATTATTAAACTTGCATACAAGACTTTGAAGATAAAAATTGCAACAATGAACTTTAATAATATGAAATGATCAAATAACCGAAATTGGAACTTGAACCGATTAATATTGATAAAACAACTTTAAGAAAGTACAATTTAACAAAAGCTAACAATGTTGCAACTTAACTAAAACATTTAAACTAAATTCGACATTAACTAAAATTTTAAAACTAAAACGCCTCTCTTCCTCTTTGCTTTTCTTTTATACCCAATCTCCTCTCTCTTCTCTCGATGAAATCCCACCAATATAAGCCATTGGATGGCTTTGAAATGATCTCAACCATTCATACATGATTTTGGCGCCAATTTTCTTTTACGCCCATTGGGGTTGAGTGAGAGGGGGAGGGTGCAATTAATGAGTCTTGGAGGGTAGTTGTGGAGTGGGGAACAGGTTTGAGTGGATGGAGGAGGGGGGATGGGAGGAAAGCTAGTTGCAGGGAAGCAGTTGATATGTTGAAGACTTTGGCGGGCTTGAGTGGTTTGACTAACCATTTGACCAGGTGGTTAATAATAGAAAGGGTTCATAATTCAAAATGACAGGGGTCCAAGGTTAGGAGGGGGTCCAAAATTAGTTAAAAGGGTTTAAAACAATAGGGACTAATGTTGTACAATCTGAAAATTGAGGGGCCTAAGCTGCCAATTCATCAAACTTGTTTCAAAGGACCAAAAGTGACAATCTTCAAAAGTACAAGGACCAATGTTGCCATTTTCACATTTTCAGGACCAATCCGCCAACTTTTAAACTTGAGGGACCATTTTGCAATTTCTCAAACTTTTAATATTTTCACCAAAGGACTAAATTTGACAACTTATGATTTTAAAAGGACCTTTGGTGACTTTACTTTTGAAATTATGTGCTCGGGGACTGTTTTTGACAACTTTTGAAACTTGGGGATGAACTGCAATTTTGCAAATTTGATATGTTTTCATCCGATTTTGATATTTTGAATTTAAAACACATAAAACACTGATTTGTGATATTTTGATCATTTCGATGTGTTTAAGAGTGTTTTCAGATGAATTTGCAGTTTATTTTGTACAAAAATGATGAGTATTTACACACTCATCAACTACTTTACAGTTGACACTAGCATTCAACAAAAGCCCCTTACCTTTATTACTTTACAGTTGCTTCACATATCAACGCCAACAACGAATAATACTTTCTCTTTTTCAAATCAAACTTTTTTCATTACCCATACTTTTTGTTTTTAAAGGTGATAATAAAATAACTCTATCGAAATATTTATTTATTTATGTGTTTTCAGGATTGAAGGACTAGAATATGAACCTTATTATCATTTCTCTTATCTAGTAGAAATAAAGCAAAGAAGAACATGGACTATATGCCATCACTGTTAACAAAGACCCACGAACAAACGCTTCTAACCAACTTTCAACTACAAGACTCAACCAATTTAATTACAGATCGAAAAATGCTTTAGTTTTTCATATCTTTTTTTAGATCGAAACCAATATGGCAACTGGTAAAAACAATGGAGAAAAAACACTCACATGCTACTATTATTTCAGATCGTGAGGAAGAGGAGACGAGTTAGGCCACCACTAAACATCACAGATCGGACCTCAAATTCAACAGCCCTTGACCGTCGCAACTTCAGCCCGAGATCGGACCAATAACAATGAACGATTATAAAACACAAACATCAGGTCTTATGTATTTGGCTTTTACACAAAAATTTAATACTCATTGGATATAAAGAATTTAACAAACTCACCAAATACATCATCTCATCACGAAAACCAAGCCCTCAACCGCCAGTGACTAAATGCAACCACCACTACTGGACAAATCATATGTCGAAGGTTGTAGGTATTGGGGTTAATATAGATGGTTGAGACCCGATGTTTTTCTTCTTGTATTCATCACTAGATCGTCCCGAGAAACACAAGATCTATTTAGAGGCGAGGTGTTTTGGTATAGGTTGTCGTGGAGTGAAAAAAGGTGGCGCGTGTAGTGGTGGATCGGAAAGAGTAGATGTCGTGGAGTGTTTTGGTATAGGTTGTGAGGTATGGTGACCGGCGGTGAGGTGGGAGTGAGGGTGTTTTCCGGTGGTGAGGTGGGAAAGGAGATGAACCAGGGAGAGAGGCATGTGGATGTGGGTGTGTGGTTTGATGTAACTGATTTCAAGTCAGTTTCAATAATACAAAAGAGCTATAATTTATTTAGACACTTCCTATAATACCCTTTTCCTTATAAGTAATTATATTTTGTTTTTATTTTAATTACAAAATTGCCACATTCATTTATAGCCATTGATCTTATCATCCTATGGTCCAAAAAGAGTTCTCGCAGTTCTCGCACTTAACAGGGTTCTCTAAGTAAAGATATACAATATATATATATATATATATATATATATATATATATATATATATATATATATATATATATATATATATATATATATATATATATATATATATATATTACGTTTAGTCACTGTTTTGCCCAAATAACAACTTTAGTCTACTTTCACTTTTATTACACTAGCAATACCTAAATTTGAAACTATGCACGCTTTTAGTCCCTATTTTGAGAAATAGGGACTATCCGTGTAATAAAAAAACAGTAAATAGCTACACGAATAGTCCCTATTTCTCAAAATAGGTACTAATAGCGTGCATAGTTTCAAAATTAGGTATTGCTGGTGTAATAAAAGTGACTTAGGGACTAAAGTTGTTATTTTGGGCAAACCACGTGGACCAAACGTGTAATTTTTCATATATATATATATATATATATATATATATATATATATATATATATATATATATATATATATATATATATATATTATTTTGAAGCCACCAATGGGCGGCATGACTTACAATTTTTGTTTTGCTAAATATTGGTGTTAAAAATATTGTTTATTATACAAAGATTTTTAAAAGAATAGTACCACTGTTTCTGAAATTGTTTGTGTTTGTTATAATGTTCTTTGCAACAACATAGTATATGATTTAAACTCAAATTCGAAATAACGCTTTTTTATAACATTTGTAGTAACATACCGCACAATTATGTTATTTGTCAAATCTATAACGAATGTACCCCCATGTCAAATACTAAAATCCAAGGTTGTCAAGATCGGGATCCTACCCAGGATCGTTTTCGTCTTTGCAAGATCGTGATCGTAAGATCGGATCGGGATCTTAAGATCCTACTCTAATGCTATTTTCTTAATAGTTTATGTAATTTTGTACAAATCTACAAATTCTAATACATTATAACCACAAAATACTATGAATGTTTCATATAAATGTTGTCCTAAATTATGATTATAAAATTTTTAAAAAGATTAACATGTTGTTTTTTTAATTCTACAAACAAACAACCCATAAATTTGTAGTTTTTTAGTTTGTAATCCGAGAAAAGTAAGATCGGATCGGATTAGATCGTAAGATCGTATGGTCAAGATCGGGATCCTATAAGATCTTAAGCTTGCAAAGATCCTATGTAGGATCCGGATCGTTTTTGCTTTGTAGTATCGTAAAATCGTAAGATCCTAAGATCAGGATCGGGATCCTGACAACTAAGTAAAATCTATGTCCAAAGGATTATGGAAGTCACTTACCATGTGACTCAACTTATGAATGGGTCAATTTGACATAATGCAACTTATAGACGTAATAACCGTAGTAGATGAGTACTTTTAGAGTGAAATCGAATACATAGTTGAAGAAGTTAACAGAAGCGTTCAATGTACACAAGTGAATGTGGCAAATGGACGGGTTGGGTAACTTATCGAGAATGGACCCGGGTTGATATATAGTCAAATATTCAAATCGGTTGTATATACTAATGCAACTACATAACTTAAATGGCTAACAATGTTGCATTTAAGCTCACCTTAAACAACAATCATGACTTGCGAATAAGTCTCACCTTATATATCACCCCATCATTGTCATTGTACATAAATATGTCACAGTTGGTCCTCAAAACGTAATTATGTGATATCGCCTCATTGTCATTTGTACCTTTAAATATGCCTCGCCGGTGAACAATTTATGGTGTGAACAATTTAGGTGTTAGAATTAGAATTTAGGGATTACTTAGCTGTTTTGTACAATAATATATACATGAAACACCCTTTTGCATACATTCTGAGTCCCAACATACAACAATCACGCATGTAACCGACATGTTTTCCTGTTCAGTATCATGGAATACGGCTGCCCACGATTCTTCTAATGGTGCGTGCATAGTTTACAACTCCCCTTAACAGCGAATCAGCAGTGTAGCCATCACGAATAAGCCCTAGTTTCTGACTCTCAGCCTACAGTGACACTGAAATAAATGTCGTGCACCAGGTATGTAATTAAGATAGAAAAACCAATGTTGTTCCAATGAAAGTAACACGTAACAACTGGGACAACATATTTGACACTTGTAAACACCGAGGGCACCCTAAATCAGCAGCAACTTGGGCTTTTTGTACTTTGTGGGCATGTGCTTGTAGCTGCATCTTTTGTGAAGATTATGCTTTTAAAAACTTCACTGGAACAATTAAAGCAAATAACATATGCTTTGATGCTATTTCTTTTCCATCGAAGGGAATTTGCGTCTATTATATAAAAAAGAATACACTTTAATGGATAGATTAATGCATGGTGATATATATTATAGCTAAATATGAGTGTGAACAGATACTTACAGTTGTTTCGATTTGGTCCATTCGCTCCTCACCAACAAAAAAAGTGTATTAGGAGCAGGAAAACGACATTCAAATTATAAGAAGATCAATTAGCCCGTGCGTCAAATTTTCATTGCGTACTGAAGATCTCGATAACTCGGCTTTTGTTGCAAGAATTTCACCTCCTCCATATTCTTAAGGCACTGGTGTTGTTGCATCAGCACTCCCTGAAGCGCAAGTGTTGCTGCAAATAACATATAATTAACCAAGATATTGATTTCTTTAGGTCACATGCAAGTGCAAAGAACAACGTTTTGAATTCTCTCCCGCAAATCAGAGATGAACGTATTTACTCTATACATGACCAAAACTGAGTTCATGTATTCCATGGCTCAAAGCTTGACGCCCTCTCTATTTTACTTATTTTAAAACAATACTTTCATGTAGTGATCAAGAAAGGAAAGTTTAATTGCTTCTTTAAATATTAACAAAGGAAAGTTTACATATGAGTAGGTACTTAGAGTACAGTTCACCAAAAATCATTAAATCATCTCTCAATATTATGCCTTCTTTAGCAATAGAGAGACAAAACATGTATATGTTTTTTGTTTGTTAATGAGTTGCACACTTATATAAATTCAAAAGTGAACAATAAACTCAGCAAATAAGTAAATGGTCCAACACAATGAAAAGTACCCAATAACTATGTTTGACGATCTTCATAAAAAAGTTCGCAATTTTTATTTCATATAACCGGTTTTTTTTTTAAAATAATATGAGCAAAGCATACACAAAATTATAAGCAAACTGATCATGAATCTGATAAAGATTTTTCAAATGATGAAATGTTGCAAATTCTGTTCCAACTTCTGTGATCTTTTTAGGTCAAAACTATCAAAATATTAAGGAACAATGAAGATGTTGCAGCAAAATCTGAATTTTTAAAGTACATGAATAGCTACCTAACTATCCTTAACTTTAATTGTTTTGTTAATATTATAACTACTATTAAAGAAGCAGACTAAACTTTGGCCTAACCTAAGTGCATTATCTTCATTGATCAGCAAACACGTGCGCATCATTTGAAGATGACACACCCATCTCTTTTAAATCATTAAATATATTTCAGAAGGTCCAATAACTTTCTGAAATAAAAGAAAATAAGTGTGTGCCAGATAAATGATCGATTATTTCAAGATAAAACTCGGAAGATAACTTACATAAACTAATCAGGTATTCAACCAACACTGTTTAGGAATATCCCAACAGGGTCATCAATTTATCTGCAACCCATGGCTTCATCATCCATTTATTACTACATTCAACCTACATTGATAGACCATACAAGTACTTAAATCCAAACATCATGACAAATACAAATGAAGTAATCAAAATAATGCAGTCACTCAAACGAACATGCATAGTCATAAATAATGAATAAAATCAGCGTAGACCAACTATTTGTCCCGTCACAAAGAAGATATGATGTACATAATAAGCCCATATCTTTGAAAAATAAGGCAAAAGAACTTGGCTAACGTAATGTAATTGGAGTAATATAAGTTCTATAGGCTTGAACGTAAGCTTAAACAACCATCCCTAAGTACTTTTTGTTGGTGTGACGAATGTTCATTATAAATGTTTCAGTTCCCCGACACATATCACAACACTTTTGAAATGGTGAATAACAACAACAAAGTTCGATGCTTATCACCTTGTCTAAAAAGCAAACCATTCATCCATGAAATACCAAAAGCCATGGAAGTATCCTGTAGATGAGGTAAACTAATTTTTTTTTATCAAACACGATTACTTGTTCATCGCAATCTGAACCTCTTCTACCAGATTCTCCAAATTAAGCATGTGAGAGAAAGCTTTCACAATGCCGATATAATACCCAGGATAAACTTGTCAAAACACTTCCAAACTACTCGAGCTACTTAGGGTCAGGCTTTCCTTCATAATACACAGATAGCTCATAGCATTCTTGAACCCACGCAATTAAACATCCTAAACATCTTAATAACCCGTACCTTATTATATCAACTGATTCAATGAGACATCATTCGTCTACCCTTTGAAGTGCCAATTGCCTCCATCATTGCCACCACCTCATCCATCTCTGGAGGTGTTTGGTCGATGAAATTGTGTGTATGGCCGATTTTCATCAATTTTGCATAAGAATGGTAATATCAGTTGCCTCGATTGAAGATACATCTTAACTCTATCTCGACAAATTTGCATTTGTTATTCAATTTTAAATAGGTAATATGTGGCGTGTTACACACCAGTTGTGTTTTATTTCCGCCGGTCCCTCCATTTGAATGCAACAATTTATAACGATATTCATTACCTGTTCATTCTGCATCATATCTGTTCTTGCAATGTATGTGATCCTTCCGTCTCAACTAATGTTAGTGTATGGCCTTGGATCCTGAAGTTAACCATAGTAGTCAAAGCCACATTCGACACCCTAAACATGCACAATTGACCTAAAACACAGCAAACAGGAATTGGTTAAACATACTTTTAACATGAATTCATCAGTGGACAAGTAGTCAAAATTTAAATAAATCCGAGAGCAGTAAAAGATGTTAAGGAAGGAAGTCCGTTAATGAAGCGGACCATCGACCATGGGAAGCTTTATCCCGAATCGAGTGTTCGTGCTAGCACACGAAAGATAATATAAAACTTGATTAACTATTTGTATAAAATATATACATCGCTTAATTTGTTAATGCCGGAGACTACAAACCGTATGATCGAGACTTCCACCACCGCTAATGAGTACATTGAATTCCTCAGTTGGTTTCGGATATGGGACAAAAATGATGCGCTTGCTTCGATAATAAGTGCTCAAAACCACCAGACACCTCTATGCATGTTGGTTGAAGGAAGTAAGAGTATGTTCTATCGATCTTTCATTTGCATTTGGTAAGTCCAGTTTGTGTTTGGTGGGATCGGGCGGTTTGTCCCCAACACGCCGTCTTGCCATGGGGCCTTTTTCTTGAAGGAACTCGAAAGAATCGACTCACCGCCGGATTTCATGGTGGAGTTACTTAACATATTGAATAGACACGTGATATCATCATGTCGGTGAGGTTCATAGAGGTCTCGTGACAAAGAATATGAAAATTGAGGTATGACCTATTGACTTTAAAAGTATAGTTTTTACCATCAAGAAAATCGGGAAGAAAGCCCATCATATCTATATCCGGTACACTATCCAACATGTGATTCATCCCACCAAAAGCGGCGGACATAAGGATTCAAGACATTCATTCGCTCTCTCAACAATGGTATAAATTCCTCGATCTTGATATAAAATACATAGCGTAATAAATAAATTTTATATAAAAACTTTAAGTACATCCATCAAATCTGGAACCACAAAGACAACCAAAGATAGTCACTTTGAATTGATCACTCTGTCACAATGTCCTGTTCCAAATGAGAAAAACAATAATTAAATAATTAGAAGCACATACAAATTCTACCAATAGCTACAAACATATGATGAGAACACTTGCCTTCACGAGTCTATCTAAAATATGGGCAAGACTTTGTACATTGGGATCCGAATCTGCTGAAGCTTACACAGGCATCAAATACCTTGTTAAATTGGAAAATGAATTCCTCTCACAACTGCAAAAGGCATAAGATAAGCTATAATGTCTTGCATCAAAGAAAGCTTGATTGACGAAGTGTAAATCCATACTCACCAAACACTCCGTCTTTTTCACTTCTTCTTGTAGCTTTTTCTTTCGGTTTGTAAAGAATTGATTGTTATGTTTAACATATCAATCTCTCTGTTTTTAATCTTTAGTTGCTTTTGTAATTCAACAAAATCAGATTCTTGTTCTTTTAGTCCGTAGTATTCGAGTAGTTCACCTTCAACTTTGACCTCTTCTTTTTCCTCTTCCACTTCATTATGTTGCACATATACAAAATAAACGAATATGTATATTAGGCAATCATCATAAACAGTTATAAAACCATTGATCTTAGATGAGAATTAGTTATGCAGTAACACATACCTCCATCTCTTTATTTGTTATCCGCTCTTTATATTCTTGCTTATATGGTAAATAATTTGCATACCTTGACCGAACCTCAACGATCTATGATCGAGGTTTGAAGCGCATGGGGTTTTAAGAACACATATATAGAATACAATAACTTTAACATTAAATCTAAAGGAAAAAGCATACCTTTGTGCATAATAAGAATGAACATAGGTTAAAGGATCAAAACCTCGCAACAAAAATATACAAACATTAGTGGACTAAGCTACATGCATACATATCATGATGGAGATGGCTTACTAAAAGATGAAATTAGGGTTTCAAGAAAAAGTATATTATGAAATAGAGAGAGTCGACTGTTTTTTTTATCCTAACATTCTTAATAATAATAGATTTATGTTGTTGTAGGGATTATTATAATTATATTTTTTTAGATAAATACATTCCTTTTCAAACTAATCAAAATAGTCAATGATTGGTTGTAGAGATTTATAAATTTGGTTTTCCAAGTTATAATCAAAAAATGTGTTGGTCTAGTGGTAATCATGTTTGTTTGTAGACTAATGAGACCTGTGTTCGAATCCAAATTGCATGCATGATTTTTTGAGCAATAAAAAAAACAAAATTTTAATAAATAAATAAAAATCCGAAATTTATTAAAAATAATTATTAAAATCCGAAATTTACATTAAAAATTATTAAAAACCCGAAATTTATATAAAATAATTAAATTAAAAAATTAGTGTTAGGTGGACAAAAATATTGCTTAGGTGGACAACTTATGATTACGTGGCATTGAGGTGGCATTGAGGTGACATTAATGCCAAATGCCTCCTGTTATATATAATATGGAGATATATTTGTTGTAAAAAAAATTGTTCTATCAAAAATAAGCTTGTCTATCTATTGATAAAAAAAATTGTATCTAGAATAGATCATTAATTACTCCTTTAGGCGTGAGAGATAAAACTACAAAAGGATCAATAAGGGGAAGAGGCGTTGCCTTGTTTGTTACAACAATGTGATCTTCTAATCCAACCACACCTGAATGGTAAAGAAACATCCTCAATTCAAAATTTATCACATATCCAACTGCTGCACCACCACACCTATACTTCCACCCTTACAAATAAAAATTTACCTTGTAACAACTTGACATTTGTTTGTATCTTATTTTCAAGACTGTATATTCAAGAAGTCGTAAAATGTCTAAACTGGAAATTAAGAAAGAAACCTGGTGTAATTTCAGAGACCTTATAAACTCAGGCGCATAAATAAAAGGAAATACTGAATGTTTGATTTTCTTTTAGATAAGGTAACTAACTAACCATCCCCACATCCCACAGGACGCTACAAAATAGCTACTGCAAATGGCAAATGTTCAAACAGTTTTCACTGTCAAATTATTGTGTTATTGTGGCCCTGCACCTAGCATTAGTGAAGTTGTTACATCATCAGGTTTAATAAAACTGCATTTTTTAAGCTAAAACTTTTAGTTAAGTTGTTCGTTTATTAATCTCTTTTATACCTTGAAAAGTTCTTTTGATAGAGGATTAATGGCCAAGGTCTATTTTTTTTACCAAAATGCCAAATAGATGGCGATTGTGGTGCAAATCAGATGCAATCACATATAAAGATTACACTTCACAAGCTTTATATATTCAAAATTCACCCCCTTTAATTTTGTCTTTAGTCTTTGGTCAATCAATCAATCTCAAAAATGGCACACAAACTTTTATCAGTTGGTCATAGAAGGTTTAAATATAGGAAAATTCAATTCTTCGTTTGTGGAGTCAGAAGACAAAATAAGTCACAACATCAACTTATTTTTGATTAAATGTACTGTAAGTATGACTTTTATAATATATATTCAAATTAGATAACCTAATATCGCAAATAGTTTCTCTAGTAGTCTATAAATAACTAAAAAATACATATATGAAGGTAAAAAATACATATAGGAATCTCATTAGAATGGTTTAAAGGATGAAGGTAAGTAAGTTCCCAACTGGTATAAAGCTTTTCGCATTTAGTAATTTCCGGGATTACAATGGACGCCATAATCAAGATGTATTTCCGATATTTGCTATACTGATAATAAGAATTCTGCTGAAACCAATACACATCATACGTTGTATCATTATTTCACATACGTCGATGAGTTGTCTAGTTATTTCATCATCTACTTACTGCATTTTTCTACATTTTTTAAGAGAAAAATAAGAAAATCAGTCATCTAAAAAGATGATTTCGCATTTATGTACAAAGGACATGTTGCATCACCCCCTTCACTATAAGTTTTAGTGATAACATAACTATAGCATACCTTTGGGCCTTTGTTGCTGTTTAGAATGTTGCAACTCAATGCCTGTATACACAAAGGAGGAACCTTACATGTTAATGTATCTATGCACACATTGTTACCATGGAAATACATTACATTTTCTATAATATATTACCTTTTGAGGAAATCTTCAACGAACGGCTGAAAAATTAAAGAGCAACACAGTTCTAAAGGTCGTGAACTTAAATATTCTTATCGCATTTGGCCTTCATATCTCATGTACCTTGCATATTGTATAAATGAGTAACCTTCAACACAACTGCAACAACAACAACTACATCATAAACACCTTAAGTACTTGATTGATCTAATGTATAACATAATTCAAAAATGTTTGTGTATGGACTCAATGAGTTATTACGAAATCACAAACAATCCTCTAGATCAACATATACATTTCGATATAATCACAAACTAATTCTATTTCATCACCAATCAAAACCTAGTTAACTCAAAACCTAATGACACAACATATATATTAAAAACGAAAAACAACCTATTAATAACGAATCCTTGGCGACCTTCCTATAAGTAGTTTTCAACATTAATTTGATGCAAGGTTCAATCTCCCTTCAAACAATTCATAATAATGGGGGTAAAAAAAAAGAGACAACTTTATCAACTAAAGAACACCTAAGAACTTAAACGTAGTCTTAGTGATTAATACGTTTTTAACTTATCTTCAACAACATTGACAAAATTATGATCAAAGTTTAAGTAATCCAACAATCAAAGAGAATTAAAAAAATACAAACCAAAACCGTACCTAGGATCTAGGTGTTTTTTTTTTTTTTTTTTTTTTTTTTGGACTAAAATACGATTACTTAGATTTTAATATTCGATTTTGGTTCTACAATCGTTCGATTTAGGGGTGTGTGGTGGTTGCTTAGGGATGGATCAAAGTTTTCTTATAGTCTAATGTATTGGGTTTTTTTTTTTTTTTTTTTTTTTTTTTTTTTTAATATACACTTTGGTCCAAAATTATTAGCTATGAGTAATGAAGTCCATGTGTTTTGACACTTTTGATACACGTGAGTATAAAAACGATTTGTGAATTATTTGGCTAAATTTGGAAATATTAAAGAGTTTTATATTAAATATCTTTATTTAAAAATCAAATTTAAACAAAAGTTATTCAATAAGGAATGATTTGATTTTGTTGAAATGAAAATTCCACTAAGAGTTTTGTTTATTATATAAAAGATTTTACCGAACAGTCAAACATGGACCAAATATTTTGGGCTTCACTAAGGAGGTTTCGCTCACAGGGATAATAGTTTTTATACAATTAAATGAATATTCGGGGCATATATTGTCGCTCTATAAGAGCACCGGTGTGGGTCTCGTTGAAGCCTTCGTCGTCCAAGTCATTACCTCGCCGAGCTTCGTTGTGACACCGTGGAACCTCGCCGAGGTTCGTCGTTGCGTTCCAAATCGTAGAGACGACGAGGCTTGCACCTGACACAAAAGTTATATAAAGTATATATATCCGTTATTAAACGGATATATATATAAAGTATATATATTTCTTTATAAAAACCCACCACCTCTATATAAACCATCTTCATCTTCACCATTTTTACACATCTTCAAACCCAAAATCTTCCATTCTTATTTAACCCAAAGAAAATTAGCTCACAATGTCTCAAAACCCAAATGATTTGAGGATACTTCACAAACCTACTTAACTCAAACCCACCACAACACGGGGTTCTTCAAACTGTCTACCCCTCCTCGACCAATTCCAACCCGTCTCCACAAGAAATAATGCTTAACCAACAATATCGGTTTCAACAAGGTTTCGAAAATTACCCGGTCGATTTCCATCACCTCAGTTTTTTAACCCGTCACAACCTCCACAGTTTTTTAGCCAACATACCTCCACATTTGTCCCAAATGGAATCACAACCGTCCGGTTCACAATTCAAAGTTCCAAAAGCACGTGAGCGGGCGAAGGCAGGGCAAAAGATGAAGACAAAAAGTTGTTGTAGATTTGACGCAGCGATTTACGACGAAGATGTTGAAGTCGTAGTACAAGCGAGTGAGGAAGTGGAACAAGAATGAAGAAATGTTACTTGCAGATGTTGGATAGAAATTTCCCAAGATAGAGATATGAAATGGCCGTCACGAGGAGTTGTTTTGGAACGACATTCTCAAAATGTTCAATTCTAAAACCATTGATAACCAGCGTGGCAAGAATATGATAACTGGTAAATGGACAAGGATTAACGGTGATTG
Source organism: Chrysanthemum lavandulifolium (assembly GCA_022545495.1). Classification (NCBI taxonomy): domain Eukaryota; kingdom Viridiplantae; phylum Streptophyta; class Magnoliopsida; order Asterales; family Asteraceae; genus Chrysanthemum; species Chrysanthemum lavandulifolium. Next base: position 279,787,433 of record CM040241.1, read on the forward strand.
CCAGAAGTTCAACGCTGTTTACAAACATCTTCAGCGTCGAAGTGGTGAAAATGAGCATGATCATCTCGCGAATGCCAAAGTTAACTTTACGCAGCGTTTTGGTGGGAGGGAGTTTGGGTATGAAAAATGTTGGGTTGTTTTGAAAAATTATCCCAAGTGGGATGCCGAAGATCCTATTGACATTACATGTCTCGAGGATATATTCGGCCCGATGCGACCTCGGCACGAAAGAGATGGATGCAAACGAGCCGAAAGAAACATAAGTCGACTTCAACGTCAAGCCGCAAGCTCCGGTGGAAGTCAAACGAGTAGTTTTTGGGACATATATCCGAAATATATGCTCAAAAAGTCGATGCTCAAAGGGTTTGTTACGAGGCGAGGCGGGAGAAGGAAAAAGCGTGGCAAGAGAAGATCGAGATGGATTTTCTCATGATAGATCCGAGTACCAATCGACCCGTAAAAGCGTAAATCATCCGCAGAGAGGCGAACGTCTAGTCAAGAAATATCATCAAATCCTCGACGAGTAGTATTGTATTTTTTTACGTGTTTGTATTTTTTACCGTGTCGTTTTTCTTCGTATCGTTTTTATTAGTAAGTGTTGTTTTTATGTATTGTATTTTAATTTGAATGAAATGAATTTATTTAGTTTATTTGAAATGAAAATTGAATAAAAATAAAGTGGTATGGTGTCTTCCGAATGAAGAGGTTGAGGTTTGTTATGAGTGAGGAGGAGGTTTATTGTGGTTAGTTGTGAAAAATGAGATGCTGATGTGGCACCGAAGTGGCACGACGACGAACCTACCCCTCATTTTGGCACCTAGAGCTCTAATATATATAGAGAATGAAAGATGGGCCCAAACTCAAAAGTTTATAATTTATACTCAATCAATGTAGCACAAGGCACAAAAGCCGACCAAAAGGCTCAAACTTTAGCTATTTTCTTCGTACCTCTTTTCAAATCTTTATGGGATGAGTTATTCATACGCATGCTATGTTTTATTCATACATTGGCTATTTTTTTTTTTCTTTTTTATTATTTTTTATAATTTTGTTTATATCAAAAGCTATAAACCCGAAAATCACGGAATCAAATATAAAGTTTAATAAGTAAAACGCTTAAAACCGCCAATACTAATGACTGACCCAAAAACGTGTTGTCTTGGAAAAGCGGAGACAAAGAGAATATTCCCCACAAAAGTGATGCAGGCTATGGTAGCCCTCAGCAATAGTGTCCCATCATCTTTATATGAATGTTTTAGGACTTTAGTCAATACTTTTAATTGTAAGTAACAATTATCAGCTTTTTGGATAAGGCTAGGCACTAGGCACCGCAGTGACTCTCAGATTCCCTCAATTTTCATGCCATTTCAGTTTTTCTCTCATGCAACCTATAGCCGATCTTTTAAGCACAGTAAGGCGACTGGCATTTTTTTTTCAAACTTTTTTTGTGTATTACATGGTAAAATGAAAACGGTATTTATAGGGTTAAAGAGTTTAAATTTTGAATTTCTTTTTCTTTTTAGTATTCAAAAGGTAGATTTTCAACTTTTTGTGTGTGCATTACTTGGTTGAGATACTGAATTCTTCGGTCCAAATTGGAGCCGACCGACCTACAACGACCCTCAAGTCGCAATGGTGGTGACTGAGTGACCCACATGGTCGGTCGACCATTGTGGGCAGCCTAAGGGTATAAGTTTCATACATCTTTATCGAGTTTATGGATCCAAAGCTTGTTTTCAGAGGCACTTCGATCGCTCGGTAACAAATTTGTTGTGTTAGAATCTAGATAGTCCATTCATTAGTTAGGATACGTGGCCTGCGAACAAACCAAGAGTATAGCCTATAAAAAGCAGCATGAATGAAGGATTGAAGACCATACTCATATTTAAGCTCAAAATCAGAATACATGTCCAAGAAAATTACTTTAGGCTAGTCGCAATCGAGCCTAGGAAATCGGTTGGGCATGCAAAAATTTGAAGACCGACCGATGTGGAGATCGGGTGGGTTGTGGTGGCCGGGCGTGACATCGGTCGAAGGACCATAAATTGCAACATCGGTTCCTTCGACACCCGATGTAAATTCTTGTTTTCCTACTTTCCAACGCACATTTAATACAAATTTTAAAACATGACCGTTTGGTCACTCAAATTAAAAAAAAAAAAAAAAAAAATTCAAACCCATTCGACCCAATTTGACATGCCGCCAACTAGAAGAGTTGGAGAAAGTTAAGCGACGAATCGAAAAACGTTCTGATTTAGATTATTAGTTTAAGTATTCTAGTGTTTATTTGAATTTCAGATTGTAATGTTTTTTTTTTAAATTGTAGTGTAATGTTTTTTTTTTTTTTTTTTTTTAATTTAAGAATGTTTTTTTTTTATTTGATTGAAATTTAAATTTAATGTTAAAATGTTTGAATTAAAAAAAAAAAAAAAAAAAAAAAAATTGGTTGATTTGGGCATCCGGGTTGTCTCTGGTCATTTGAGAGAGAAATGTTGAAGTGGCGCAGATTATCCCAGGTCATCCAGGTTCATGGACGGACCAGCCTTAGTCCCAACTTGGAACTCAGTTATAAACTTAACCGAGGCATCAGGCATGTGCTTTCACCAGTTACTTAAATTAATACTCCAATGAACGGGAAA